>JAJMCI010000037.1:0-79627 GCA_030565705.1 Metschnikowia baotianmanensis
TACTCGCATTTTGATCTTTACCCCTATTTCTGGAATATGAATAACCACCCGAACCAGGGAAGACCGCCCCCGGGGCCACACAAGGGACCGCAACAGGGCCAAATCCACCCCGGCTCGTCCATCACACGCGGTCCGCCGCCGAGCTTCCACAAACCCGCCGCCAAGCCCCGCTCCGCTACTGCGACTGCGACGACGCCGTACTCCTCAGAAGAGGCAGACCGCATCCAGAAACAGCTAAATCGCGTCTTGGGGCCCGAGTACGTGAGCTGCCGGCCCGGCGGCGGCGGCCAGAACGTGTCGTACATCGAAGGGTGGAAGGCGCTCAACTTGGCCAATGAGATCTTCGGCTTCAACGGCTGGAGCTCCGAGCTCATCAGCGTGCAAGTCGACTACTTGGACTCCCACGGCGGCGGCCGCGTGTCCCTCGGCCTCTCGGTAGTGGTGCGCATCACCATCCGCGACGGCACGTTCCACGAGGACTTCGGGTACGGCAACATCGACAACGCGAAGAACAAGGCGGTGGCCTTTGAAAAGTGCAAGAAGGAGGCGTTCACGGACGCGCTCAAACGGTGCCTCCGGTGTTTCGGCAATGTGCTAGGGAACTGTCTCTACGACAAAAGCATCGTGGCCAAAATGCAGAAGGTCAAGCTCCCGGCGCTCGAGCTAGAGTGGGACGACTTCCACCGCGACCCGCTCATCGTGAAGCGCGAGGTCGACAAACGAAAGAAGGCGGCGCAGGCGACTCTCGCGGCAGAACAAAGCATGGCGAACGATACGGCAAGCACGGGGCCTCAGCACGCACCCTCGCCTTTGAATCCGGCCCTACCCGCAGGCAACTTTGCGCCGGGCACGAGCCTGGCAAACGGTGCAGGGAAAGCACCCAGTACTGGGTTCAAAAATCCCAACCCATCTCGTCACAACGCGTCTACGAACGGTAATACTGCATCCGCATCTAACAACAGAGCACTAGCCGGCGCAGGTACTGCCTTAGCGCCGGCTTTGGCTAAGGATTACGACCTAGAAGACTTCGACGATCTGTTCATGTTTAGCGACGAAATAGCACCTGCAGACCATGAAAACACAGACCCGCATACAGACGCCGAAGATCCACAGCCAAGCCGAACGGCGCCTAAGACTCCTGAGCCACAAGTGGCCGCTGCTCAGAAAGAGGGTGATAGCACACCGGGCAAAGTATTCTTCACAAGTTCCAAGAAGGCACTAGATTTGCAGAAGGCGTCGTACCAAGACGAAATCCCGGTGTATGATCACAAATTCATTGCCAACAGCGTGAAGCGCACAGTGGACCCGTCCAAGTCCACCAAAATTCGTAGGGCAGATGTTCCGGGTGTGCATTCACCGAGTCAGGTGATTGCAAATCATACTACATCCCCTCTGACGCTCCCAATGGGCAAGCGCCCGTTGGGTATGCCGCCATCACAAAGACCGGCGGCCAAACGGCCACATACATCTGTCGAGGAGTCTTCAGAGAAAGAGTCGAGCGCAGTAACGTCCTAAATGTGGAGATTTCTCATTCCTTTGCCTGCCCGATTGTCATAGAGTCGTACTGCGGAAAATTGGGATGACTGTTCTGAGAGTAACTTGAAGGTATTGAATCTACAATATGAAACAACGTCAGAGCTTCAGAGCTTTAGAACGGAGAGCGAACAGGTAACCGAGTCGTTTTGCTATCAAGGAGGCGAGGATCACGTATTTATTGGCCTCTGGTGATAACTGTTGTGGGATGAATAGGGCGACAAAGGCGCATGGATTTACTATGGAATCGAACGATTCGCATAAAGAAAAGTTGATTTTACACATGTTTTGGCGTCCGTGATTTTCTATTTGAAAAAGAGCACGATCTACCTCACTGTGCTCTTCCAAGCTATATCGGATCGCCCCTATATGACGACCAATCCTCACCCTTGATGCCAGGTCCAAAACCAGACAACCACTTGCTTATGTGGAAATATAAGGGACTAGAACTCCCAAACTTGCTATAGAATTATCTTACAATTGACCCAAGCAGGGCTTTGCTAATACTAACCATGAAAAGAGAGAAGAAAAGTAGAACCACATCCCCAACCCCAACCACAATGATCCAAACAAAAGAAGCAGATCTCAGAAGAAAAGTGCGATAAAACAAACCCTGGCTATTGATGAGTTCAGGGTAAAATCTATTGGAAATTGTGATCTTTTTATCTGATCCCTATACTGGCAGAATTGACACAATCCTGCACACACTTCTGTGTACTCCATATATGCAGAACAGTACGACCCCACGAATGAGCCCAGATTTCACAAGACCACTTGCCATATCCAATTACACGCCCAAAACTCTTCAAAGTTCCCAGAACAATTCTGGGGATCATTATTCAACACACAGAAACATAAAACATCGTTTCCCACGGAAAATGCCCCGCAATTCGTCGTCTTTGGCGCCGCTTCTTTCTGTGGCAGGCCCGTTCAATGAAGTCGTGGAGGAATATACCTTTGACACTGCCAAAACGGCTTTAAACGACGCAAAAGTGCTTCTCATTGGCGCCGGCGGGCTCGGGTGTGAAATGCTCAAGAACTTGGCGCTCACCGGGTTCAAACACATCGATGTGATTGACATGGACACCATCGATGTGTCCAACCTCAACCGGCAGTTTCTCTTTCGAGCCACAAACGTGGGCCAGCGCAAGGCCGTAGTGGCCGCGGAGCGTGTTGCGAAAAAGATGAATGACCCTAGCCTCACGATCACCCCGCACTTCTGCCGCATCCAGGACCTTCCGTCCGATTTCTACCGCCAGTTTTCCGTCGTGGTGTGTGGGCTCGACGATATCGAGGCCCGGCGGTGGATCAACGCGCTTTTGGTCAGTTTTGTGGACCCAGAACTCAACGGCCTAATCCCCATGGTCGATGGTGGAAGCGAGGGGTTCAGGGGCCAGGCCAGGGTCGTGGTGCCCACGCTCACGTCGTGTTTCGAGTGTTCTTTGGACATGCTTTCGCCAAAAGTGACCTACCCCGTGTGCACGATCGCCAACACGCCCCGGCTCCCGGAACACTGCATCGAGTGGGCCAGTCAACTCGAATGGCCCCGGAGATTCCCGGGCAGGAAATTCGATGCAGATCTTGCAGACGACGTGGACGAAATGTACGCGTTGGCGCTCGAGCGGGCGGCCGAGTTCGGCATCGAAAACGTCACCAGAGAGCTCACCTTGGGCGTGGTCAAGAACATCATCCCTGCGATTGCGTCTACAAATGCGGTGATTGCGGCCGCGTGTGTGAACGAGGTGTTCAAGCTTGTCACAAGCTGCAACCCGGTGTTGGATAACTACATGATGTATTCTGGCGACGACTCTGTGTTCACATATACGTACGCCCACTCTAAAAAGCCCACGTGTCCTGTGTGTGGCACGGGAATCAAGCGTCTAGCGGCCAAGCGGTGGTGGACGGTGTCTGATTTCCTCGGTGTGCTTAAAACAGGCACCGAGTTCATGCTCAAGGACCCCTCGGTCGCCACGGCAAAGCACAATATCTACATGTCGCGGCCTGCACCTTTGCAAGAGCTCACGGCACCTAATTTGGAGAAGAAGATGGTATCTCTTGTTGATGTGGGCGAGGAGATGGTCGTGACCGACCTGAGGCTTCCGATTTCAATGAGAATTATCGTGGAGTCATACACTGGGGCTGAAGACGAGCCGCAGGACGTGAGCTCGCTTCTAGGGAAGTGAAGCCATGTGAAGATTCCAGGAATTCAGAGACTTCAAGTATGATGAAATAAAGGACATACTCAGAAATTTCAGGAAATCTTCACATCTTGACATCTTGACATCTTGACATCTTGACAGCTTGACATCTTGACATCTTGACATCTTGTCATCGTGTCATCGTCACATCTTCAAATCGTCACATCGTCACATCGTCACATCGTCACATCGTCACATCGTCACATCCTCACATCCTCAAATGTTCCAGATATTCGTACGCACTCTCAGAACTTGGCCATCTCCCGTTTCACCATCTCGTTGAACTTCTTCGGGTTGTCAAGATAAATATGGTGTCCTGCATTCTCGATAACGCAATTGGTGCTTTTCTCTGGATCTCCCGCCGCGTCGTTGATAAGCTCCGAGCAAAGCTCCCCGCCCTTCTTGTCCATCCAGTCCTCCCTACCATAACACCATAGGAAACTGCACTTAAGCTTCTCGATGCCCCTCTCTATTAGAGGGTGTCTCGCGTTGGCGCCTGGAGACAAGAGGAAGTTGAGCATATACTCTCCGGACCCGGGGCTCTGGAAGATTCCATACGCATACTTATGGAGCAACCGGGCCTCGTTTTCGGGGAGATTCGCAAACCGCCGGGTCGACCACATGCTCACGAGCTTTGACCCGACAGGGCCAGCTTTTCGCACCAAGGAAAACGGCGAGATGTTGCGTTCCCAGAGCTTGGCAAAGTAGGGCGGAACGACGACTTTGCGGCGGTGCTTGATCACGGCGCCGGGCGAAATCATGAGGAGTCTGCGGCAGAAACCGGGCGTTTTCTGGATCCCGTAGGTGGCCATGAGGTATGCGCCCATGGAATGTGCCAACACGAGGTTGTTTTCGGGGCAGGCGTCAAGGCCCCGGATGCGGAGCCACTCCTCGAAAGAGTCGTGAAAAAAACTCTCGACTTCTTCGAGAGAACTGGCAGTGAACTTGGGTCGCGACGAGCATCCGTACCCTAGGAGGTCTACTGCATGGATGACCCAGTTTTCGTCCTCCGAAAGCGCCTCGAAGTTCTTGAGGTAGAACCCGAGCCCGGCGCCGTAGCCGTGCACCATGATGAGGTGATTCGAGTTGCGGTACTGGGCGTTTTCCGGGGAAACGGACATGTTTTCGCCATCTTTATCCAGCTTGTTTGCGTGATTTACCAATTTTCCAGGGTAGATGACAAACTCGTTGATGGTGTTTCCCGACAGGAGCTTAGTCTGCACGACTTCGCCTCTCCGGCCTCGGGAATCGGGCCCCGGATAAAAAGGAAGGGTCAGCAACAAATCGTGCTGGAATTTATGGGGGTTCTTGCGGAACGCATAGTCCTTCAACAGATCTTTGATGGAAAGTGGAAACTGCGACGAAAAGAGCCTCTTCAACGGCACGGACGTCGGGTGGCTGGGCCGCTTGTACTGGACACGGGCGATGGTTTTTCTGCCTTCTGTTTTAGTTGTTTTGGGTGCATTTTCAGCGAAGTCTGCCCGGGAATTCTGAAGACTCGATGTCTGTCGATAGAACCCGAAATTGGATGCACTGGGTCTTGAAAGGTGGCAAAAGAAACGAGGCTGAACCGCTAAGCTCATGACTTTAGTATTTCCATACGCGCGTGAAGTGGTCTAAACGCCGAAATCAGCTGCCTTATGGCGATCTATTCTGCACAAGAAGTAAGAGAAGACTTGGCAGATGTGGAGGCAGATCGTTTCAAGTCACGTGGCGCGTGGGTGGAGATGGAGCGGACTGCATGTAAGTGCTACGAGAGCATTTGAAAGAGCGAGAACGGGGGGGTGTAACTACAGTAATTGTTAGGGAAAGGGGGGTTTGAAGAGGATATTGTGGAATATCTAGATGCAGAGGAATGCCGGAATCGAAAATATTTGAAATATTTTGGTCGCGTTTCGGGTTTATCTGTACCATCTAGAAAATAAGGTTCGAGCACACGGCGCACGACCAGTGCTGTCTGCAGGGCCCGTTACTGTGATGCCGAGGATTTTATGGATCCCAAGAAATGATGAAGGACCCTGAAACAAACTAGACCCTGGATTGTTTTTTGTTTTGAACATTTTCATCATTGTGATATTAGCTTCTTTCGAAACTTTGATCTATCAAGAAAACCCGCTGAAAATTCAGAAAGTGCCAATTCCTAATACAATAGGCTACATTCTCACTACCGTACAACAATGGCCAGTCAGTCCCATACGAGATCGACCAAACGGCGATGCCATTAAACACATACGTAATTATATACATCATATTTATTGATGCTTCATTTCCTCTGTCCTTTAGCCCTATTCTAAATATTCCACTTTTTTTAGAGCCAATGAGCCAATATGTCAAACTTAAAAAGTATTCGCAGTTTGTAGCACACTGTCATTTAGAATTCCACGATCACACGGATTAGGCCTGAACCGGAGATGGCGGCCATCCCAATGCATATTCTGCATATACACCCATATCAGAAAAATCACACTCATCCAAGAAAAAATTCCCGAGCGTTGTGGGGCACGATTTTCGGGGCGAAACTCGAAGGAATGATACCCCAGAGAGTACCCAAAATCTCTCAGAAAGAGAAAAAATTCGATACAGAAACTATCACGTGACTACATATATACATAAATCTCTCAAAACATCGCTTTGTCTTCCGGATATCCGGAATCAATGGTGGTGCGATATTTTAGCCGGAGGCTGTACAGGGCTCGAGACCACCAGAGATGCTTTTGATTACTCATGAAATGTCGCATGCAGCCGGGCCCGTCCTGCATTTCTAGCCCATAGCGGCTTGTGATTCGCTCAGATCAGCGCAGCGCCTGCATTTGAACTGCACCGCGCGATGACATTGCATATACCTGCATATAAGCCCCGCGCGCGCCGCTGCGATTGGCTGCGCGTGCCGAAACTCGGGCCCTCTGCAAATCCTCTGCATGCCCCAATCCCAATACTTAAGGCCCCGGTGCCCGTGAGCATTTAGGATTTCCCTTTTCTCTTCTTCAGCCTGTTCTTTACATTCCAAAGGGGGGAATCTTTTGAATATTACACCAGTTGCAGGATCTCGGAACATGTCCGCGTTCGTGCTTCTCTTCTCGTTGCTTGCTGCAATCGTCGCCGCAGCCACTAATGAAACAGTCCATACGTGGTACTTCGAAACCACATGGGTCAACGCCAATCCCGACGGCATGCTCGAGCGGCCCGTGATCGGATTTAACGGCTCGTGGCCGTTACCCACTTTGCGCGTCAAAAAAGGCGACCGCGTCAATTTGTACCTTACCAATGGATTCACCGACAGAAACACGACTTTACATTTCCACGGCATGTTCCAGAACGGAACTTCGCAGATGGACGGCCCCGAGATGGTCACACAGTGTCCGATTGCACCTGGCGACACGATGCTCTACAACTTTTCTGTTGCGGACCAGGTCGGAACCTTCTGGTACCATTCGCATACTGCAGGCCAATATGGCGATGGAATGCGGGGTATTTTCGTCATTGAGGAGGAGGACGAGGCAGACTACCCTTTCACTTTTGACGAGGAGGTCGTGCTTCCCGTTGGAGAATGGTACCACGATACTGCAGACACGCTCATCCCGAAATTCTTGAACCTTTTCAATCCCACTGGAGCCGAACCCATTCCAGCCAGTTTCATCTTTAATGAGACCGTCGGAAACGAGTGGGTCGTGAAACCAAACACCACGTATCTCATGCGTATAGTGAATGTGGGAGGCTTTGTGTCGCAGTACCTCTACATGGAAGACCACAACTTCACCGTGGTGGCCGTGGACGGTATCTATGTGCAGCCCAACACCACCGACATGATCTACATCACGACTGCACAGAGGTACGACGTGTTGATCACCACCAAAGAGGACTCTTCGAAAAACTACGCGTTCATGAACGCCGTGGACCAGGATATGTTGGACACGCAGCCGGACGATCTTGTCACCAACACCACCAACTGGATAGTGTACGACCAGTCTGCAGAAAAGCCCGGCCAGTACTACGTGGACCTGATCACCGAATTCTTGGACGATTTCTACTTGGTTCCCGTCAGCGGAGACGAGCTTCTCGACGATGCCGACCTCACAGTGACACTTGACGTGAAAATGGACAACTTGGGCAACGGTGTCAACTACGCGTTCTTCAACAACGTCACCTACACCGTGCCCAAGGTGCCGATTCTCGGCACGGCGTTGAGTGCCGGCGAGTTCGCCTCCAACGCGTACATCTACGGCAACGTGCAGGCGTACGTGCTTGGCAAAGACGACGTGGTGGACATTGTGGTGAACAACCAGGATACAGGAAAACACCCGTTTCATTTGCACGGCCACACGTTCCAGGTGATCGAGAGAGCGCCCGGTGTGGACGACGACGAGTCACCCGTGGCGTACGACCCCGAAAACCACGCCGAGTTCCCGGAACACCCCATGGTCAGAGACACAGTGTATGTGAACCCTCAATCCTACGTGGTGCTTCGTTTCAAGGCCGACAACCCCGGCGTGTGGTTTTTCCACTGCCACATCGAGTGGCACTTGGACCAGGGCTTGGCCATGGTGTTCATCGAGGCGCCCTCCGAGCTCCAGGCCAAGGAACAGCTCTCCGACAACTGGAAATCCGTGTGTGCGAAAAGCAACGTGTCTTTTGAAGGAAACGCCGCGGGCAACGCCGTCAACTACATGGACTTGACCGGGGCCAACGTGCAACAGAAACCCTTGCCTGATGGATTTACAGCCAGGGGTATTGTGGCGTTGGTGTTCTCGTGCATCGCCGGTGCGCTAGGCATTGCGGCGATTTCGTACTACGGTATGACGGAGAGCAACGTCGACATGGACGAGCAGGTGATCCGCGACTTGGACGTGGATCTTCCTCGTGAGGACGAGGCCGAGCTCGAGATGGAGGCCGCGGCGTTCAGCCACGTCCCCAGGACCGGCAGCTCGTAGGAGATGACGGTTTTTTTAAAAAGTGTGTGCCCTCGCGTGTGTGAGTCACGTGCCCAGAACGAGGCTTGGCCGCTGCAGGCCCGGGAAAAAGGATGCGTATGTGTGTGTGTGTATCATGGACGCGTCCCCCGGATCCCACAGTGTGCTATGAGATGCCAAGCCCTCTGAGCGCATGGCGCACCCACCCGAGTGCCACCCCTACACGTTTGATTTGTCAAGAACGGCTCGACCACATTTTTTTATATTGTTTACAACCCCCCACCCTTTTTTATAGTTATCTATTTTCACCCTTGACTCCAGTGTAGTTGACGCTTAGCTTTGTTGTGAATGATTGCAAAAGTGAAGAAATACTGAAGTACTGAAGTAGCCTGTAGGCTGCCTTGGCCTCAAGTTCGCTACCTCACATATGAAGGAATCTCACATTGCGATACTAAATGATCTATCACAACTGCTCTAAATTCACATACTTTGTGATCGAGATCCCATCTGGTCGTCTAAACACGTTTGTTGACACTGCCTGTTTGTTGACACTTGTGTGTATAAGTTGCCGGAACTGCCTATTTCGGAAAGATCTCCGAAATACACTGTTATTTTTTGGACAGCTTTTGATTGGAATGTTTCCACGCACATACATACCTAATTGATTAGTCATGAATGAATTCTGAATATTTCGAGTATATTCCTCAACTAAGCCGACGAGACCTAAATTCATTCATGAGAAGAGAGTCTTCAGTATTCTGCTAGATACCTACTCATTCTCCTCCTGTAATAATCCTCACGTTGCATAGTACCGGCTGAGTCAATCTGAGTTGTATTCAACGCTACGAAGTCACGATTCATAAATATCTAAAGCTCACCTGGTTCTACAGGGAAAAGGTCTCTATTTTGATTTGTTTTGCTGGATCCGAGTCTCGGAGGACTCTGCCGATCCAGAACAGGACAAGGAAAAGGTTTATTGGTTAATACCCGAAACCCCATTCGAAGAGAACACCAAGAAGCTTCGGAAAGACTGAATTAGCGACGGAAACATGACAGTCAAGCTATTTACCAGCTCAGCTGTTGGCTCCTTCCTATTTGGTCAAGACTAGTTTATTTGGTCAAAGGCAGTCCAATTTGGGTTTATATGATGACGAAACTAACCACACGCGAATGTCTATACTATTACACATAATAAAAAAAAATAAGTATGCGCTAACATGGTCATTGTTCTTGAACGGATACCAAGAGCCTGACAGTTTCTATCATATCCACCTGGCTCGTTCTGGAAATTCCTGCTCTTCCTAAAGAATGAATCGTCTGTTTAGCACACGAACCACAAGTGCAAAATTGATTTGGTCTTGTATAACAAAACATAACCATATTCTGATTTCCACACAGTGAGCCTAGCATGTTCGTATCCTCGTCAAATCTGATGCAACTTAGCTTGGCTCAGGGAATGAAAGGAAGAGTAAGAATGCAAGGATTAGTCGTTATGAATACACCCATCTCTAAAACGTCTTATGTGGGTGGGACCACGACTAAAGATTTCTAATATTATGTCACCTATGTTAAATCTCTAGTTGAATAAGAGTCCTAATAATACTGATTAATTAAATTAAGTAGTTATAAAGTGTTGAGTATATTCTATTTAATGGGAAACAGTTGACTAACCTCGGACATGTTTCCTACTTCCCAATCTTTCGACATGCTTTCTTTTTCTGTACATCCAACCGAAACGTTATCATCACTTTCAATTCAAAGCATGCCATTCTTGACCCACCCCTCGTTCCTTTTTTTTCTTTTAATAGCCCATTTCTCCGAATCTGTCTTCCGTTGTCAACCGAGGAAGAAGAAAATAAAAAGCAACGGGATGGGTGCTGCAGTTTCCATTCTGGGTGTATATACCACATTTTCGTTGCACTTTCCACTTTTGAGGTACGAGTGTAAAGTGAAATCGGAATTAATACACCGCATTTTCCAAGGCCCCACAACTCCGTATCTTTTCAAAGAAGATATTATTAGAATTTTTAAAATTGAAAGAAAAAGAAAAGAACGAAGGATGGAAGAAACCGTCTATGGTAATGCTTGACGATTCGGGATAACTTGACACACAAGATGTCAGACGTCAACATTCTGACGTATAAAGTATGGATATACTGTACTAAGGGTGAAGGAGGAAATAAGGGAGGATAACATGTTAAGACCCCAAAAACCAGCACAAAACAAGTTGTAAATTTTCTAAAAATCTTCAAAATCATTTCACAACTTGTTTAACCATCTCTGCCTCTTTCTTTGTTCTCAAAAACCGATATTATTTATCCCACGGTTCAGGGTACGGCCCGAGGATGTCGGAATTACATCATGCATGATATTCCTTGCATGGTCTAACTCCGAAATGTCCACTAGAATCTCCATTAGAATATATGGTGATACCTCGGCATAGAGATGATTTCAAAAACAAAAAGACATATATAAATAGAGTCATTCCTTTCCCATTCCAAGCATCTCTTTTTGGTTATCTCTTTTCGATCACCTTCATCCGATTCAGTATAGAGGGCGAATACCTGCCATACCAATAGACAAGAAGTGATATTCCACCCATTTTTTCTTCACTTTTGTTTTTTCTTTTCTACAATTCATCTTATTTCTTTCTTTATTTTGCCTTTTGATCGATCATGAAGTTGACTTCTGCCGTGTTGGCCGTGTCGCTTACCGTTAAATTGGCTGCTACTGCCCCGGTCTCTCAAAGAGATCTTTCTACTATTGACGAGTATCCCCAGGACGACAATGTCGGTGTGTATGCGTACGAAAATGACGAGTTCGAGGAGAATGACGAGAATGAGGATTTCGAGAATTTTGGTGAAAATGAGGAATTCGATGAAAATGAGGAATTCGATGAAAATGAGGGTTTTGACGAAAAGGAAGCTGCTCTCTACAACGAAGACGACGAGGCTGCATATGCAGAGCTGGATGACGTTGACGGGTCGGTTCCTGAAAACTATGGAGAATATGAGGATGAAGAGGAGTATGAGAATGAGAAAGGTGAAGAGTATGAGAATGAGAATGAGGAGGAATACGAGGAAGGAGAAATGGAGAACTACGGAAACTACAACGAGGAGGGAGAGTACGTAGATGAGGAGAACTATGGAAATTTTGGGGACGAGAACGGAGAGGACTACGAGGGCGAGGAAAACTATGAAAACTTCGGAAATGACGAGATGGCGGAGTACAACGAGAATGAGGAATACAATGTGGACGAAGAACTCGCCGAGAACGAGGAAAACAACGAAAACGCAGAGTTTGCGGTCTACAACGAAAACGGTGAGTCCGAGTTTTCCGAACACGATGGCGCAGATGAAATGGACGGAGAGGAGCCCGAGGAAATGGCCCTTTACGATGACTCTGACCCATACGCACACATCGAAAATGAGGACGAGTTTGATTTCCAGGAGTTTGAAAATTCCGACGATTATGAGAATTTCGAGGATGCCGGGAATTTCGAGGATGCCCAGGAAATCCAGCCTCAGGAAATCCAAGAAGAGAATGTTCAGGAGGAACAAGAGGACGTCCAACCTGTGGAGGTTGCCCCCACTCATAGCCCCACTCCTCCCTCCACTCATGCCCCCACTCATACCCCCACAGCACAGCCAGAGGCCCTGTTAAGAAATGTGTTTGGCCAGTTGCGGGGCCTCACTGGTGCCGGAGGATTCGACTTTGAGAAGTTCGGCCACGAACAAGGGCCCTTGGAAAGTGTGGTGAACACACTTGCGCACGTGATCCCCCAAGGTGCCCGCATGGTCATCGAGCCCCAGGTCCGTGTGGCACAGCACACATTAAGGGCACTCACCACGGCGTTTGAGTTGTGGAAAAAGTACAAGGTCTACTCTACACCCGGTGCGCTCCAGGCACAGATTTTGTTGAACATGGCCACCAGGGTGCTCTTGCCGCAGACTCGTGAAACCGGGCCTTTTGCAAGAATGGCTGCAAACTTTGTGGGCCGCCGCATGGCGGGCCAATTATCGGGCAAAGAGCGTTTAGGTGGGTGGATGCGCCGCCACCGCCGCCCAGGTGTGAATGCCCAGCTCGCCGAGCTTGAGCGCATGTACACCGAGTCGAAAGATGTGTTAGGGCCCAACGCGGGCGATTTCTCTGCGTTGATTGCGCAGACCAAGGACGCGGTGGGCCAGATGGACAATGACAATGTGGGACCCCGCAGGTGGTTTGGTGCAAGACACACCGGCGGTCTTCGTGGAGGACGCCCCAGAGCGGGCTGCCAAGGAAGAGCCTAGATGTGTGGGTGTTTCTGTAACTACATAGCTATGAATGTATTGTTTTTCGCGAGTGTGTGTGTGTGTATGTGTGTGTGTGTGTGTGTGTGTGCGTGTGTGTGTGTGTGTGTGTGTGTGTGTGTGTGTGTGTGTGTGTGTGTGTGTGTGTGTGTGTATTTGTGTGTGTGGATGTCTGTGAATGTGCTGTTTATATTTATGTTTATGTGAAGGTGAAGGATGACCCTTGTCCAGATCCTTCTTGCCAAATGTTTAAAGCACTACATCCATGATATTACTGAATGTGTGGACAATTCTCTATCGGAAAATACAGTTTGAATCATCTAAAGTCGATGGATATGTAGGAGGTTTCCTCACGTGGATGCGCACTCGCCCCTAATGAGACATGTTCTTTTCCTAGTTTTCCCTGGACCGAAATTTATGTGAAATAAATTTCAATAGCCGCGTGGCACATGACGGAACAGAGATCAAGAAAGAGATTTCATGTGTCCCACTCTTCGTTGTGGTATTCATGGTGTGGGCCGTTGCCGGCACAGCGGGGAATGCAAACCGCGTTTTGGGTGCAAAATATTATACAATCAATGGCCATTAGAAGAATGCGCCGAGTCACGCTGGTTAATCTTATCAAGATAAGCGGGATCTTATTTTGCTATTTCTTTTAATACACTGCTGATTTCTATGCTATAGTGCGGGCCCTCTCTCTGTTTATCATTTCTTCCTAAACTCACATTGAAAACAACCTCTTCTTTTTCAAACTCTACACCTTCCTTTGTTTCCGACCATGGTTTAACCTTTGATGTTCGCCTCAGCAAATATGACTCTCCCTGCATCTTGAGATTCAATTCGATGCATTCAATATCATGCAATATCATCCAATGGAATCCAATGCAATGCTACTTGATATACACCCCGTATCCCTTGTCCCTTATTCTTGATCCACATATCCAGGTTTGGCGTTTTTTCAATGGGATCTCCTCATTCTCTAGCTACTCTTGTTGATCGCCGTACTCTTGTATGCACTAGTCCTAGTGCGGGAAGGTAATTCATGAAAAGACCCTCTGCCCACTACTTAACGTCAAGAGAATTGAGCCAAATTCCGAGATTCAGCGATATACAATTTCTCTATGATTTTATATGAGATCAGATCACTGGTATCACAAAGTCTGATCAAAAGGCCAGATATCATCGCACCTTGCGTTGACATTGAATCCGGGATTTCTCTTTTGCTCCTTCTCCTGATGGAAACTTGGAAATTTCGGCAAGTTCCTGGAATTAGTGAATGCATCCACACCCTCCTCAAAAAGTCTCTCACATTACACGTGATTCATAAAGCGGAGAGGAATTTTTTCCTTGTATGACTCTCCTAGGATATTTCTCCTTGTATGACTCTCCTTGAATATCTCTACTAGTATGTCCCTTTTACAATTTCAGATTTTTCGCAGAAGTTAAACAACGCATGAATTCAAGTTGATGATGTCTTCAAAGCGACTGTTCTTGACGACATGACACAACTCGCCAAAATGAGGGAAAAGATGTGGCCTTCTGGATCACCGGTCACACAATTTTTCAGATTTAAGGAAGAAATGTTGGTAATGGCTCGACGTTCTGAAGTGTTGGACATCTGGGGAAACTTTTTGCACTTTCTGTCTCGAGTATTCTTTCTTAAAAAATACAGTGGGGCCGGTATCTACAGGATTTCGAAAACAGCAAGTTAAGCATATGTTCAGGAAGCTGACCCGGGTCTGAGATGGACAGGAATGAGTTTCCCTTCCATCAATTAGTCTACAAAATAAAAAAAAGACTGCAATGGGGACTGCTCGGTGATCGATGTTTTTTTTTTCTTTGATAAATCCATTGGTCTTGTGAAATACTAGTCATTAGTCGAAGAACAGTTAGGTCTGGTGAGTATCTATGTACCTACTTGGATATCATCTCTATTATAAAGACGTGTTATTTAGGTGTATTTTTGCAGTAGCTGGGTAAGGAATGGTTTTTCCTGTAGTACAATATGTATGCTTTAAGAACTAATACAGAGACCCTCGTATCTCAAGATTAACGCTAGAAGTGATTTCTCGTCGACTTTACTCGTTCTTCCCTCACCCGAACATCTCATACATACATCAATTTCACAACTTGTTCTTCTTTCTCGATCTAAATTCTCTTCTGATGCATTCTTAAAGTGGAAACTTTGTTTTCTTTTTCTTGCAAGACAGTTGTGTTATTCTGCAACACAATTGAGTGCCATACTACCTCACCTTTGCAAGAAACATTGACACTAAAGTGAGACCATTAAAACATGTACACTCTGCCTGAAAGCTGGAAATACCACTCTTCTCGTATATGTGGCTGGATACCGATCTGGAAGATCAAAAACGGCTCGTGAAACGTGGTCAAAGCCGTGAATTCCTCGCACTGGTTTCCTCAATTAGCAGCATACTCCAAAAGCAAGAAAAACACCAGAAACATACCTTCCGGCCCTCTTTTCCCCTATTCTCCCGACCCGGAGCCGCTCATAAAAAACCTCCATATCTACATGCCGAATTCCCTCTTTTCCAAACCTATGCAAGGTCATAGTCGTCGATCTTGTTCTTATACTTAAGCACATTGCGCTTGATCTTCGACGAGTCCACCCAGGTCAAATAATCCTCCAAGTTCCGCGTCACCAAGTACGCCAGGTCGGTGATCACGTTGGGCCCGACCCGCACGTGACCTTGCTCGACAAACGTGTTTGCATCTTTCACATTCTGTGCCATTCTCATGCGGCACATCACCACGCCTATGCGCCGTCTGCAGAACGCAGACACAGACACCTTGTTTTCGAGGTCGGAGATCTTCGACTTGGTCGCCAAAATGCCCATGTTGTACAATTTTTCAAGGAGAAGCTGCTCATGTTTGATTCTATATGGGTCTGTGGGTTGTAAAAGCGAGAGCTTGTGGGCGAGCTTGCGGATTTCGCCGCAGATCTTGTTGTACTTGTGGTAGTCCTCGCGGTTCTGGATGTGGTACGTGGCCATCACCTGGGTATCCCGGTGCCCCTGGTCCTGTTTCCAGTTAAGAAAATCGACTTTTTTGAGCAACTTCTGCTCGTGATGTTTGAGTTGTCTGACCATGGCGAAAGAGGGATGTGTGTGAGGTTTCGCGTGTGTGGGTGGAATCCAGGTGTGATTTAGATATGAAACGTGGTTTTAGAATACTTTTTTTTGAGTGTATGTGTGTTTTTATGTGGACTCGTAGTGTTGGATAATTGTATGGTCAGAGTTTGATGGCGATGAGCACGCCGTGTGCAGGTCTTTGATGTGTGCTGTGTGCACGTCTGAATGGGGACGATATAAGACTAATCATAGAAACAGAAGGTAAATCTTGAGCTCTCCTTAATTTTTTCCTAATCATTTCTTTTTCAATCAAAGGCTCTACCAAAAAGAAATACTAAGAAAAAAAAATATATTTCAACCCTCTTTTGCAATTGCGAAAGGATCACTATCACACGACATGCAATATATTTAATTATCATCTATCAAAAGCACAATTAGCAAGAGAAAACAAAACGTCATTACCCATTTGGATTCATTTTAAAAAAAATTGGATCCATCTCATGCCCTTGAACGCAAGACTCGCCCTGGTGAATTGCATCTACTCACCATACTGAAACACCATGAGGCTCAATAAATTATCCTTGAAGTATTTTCAAAATTCCGTAACTTTCATAAACTTCGCTAAACAACGATCCTAGAGAAAACCTCTACTGACATCCCTCTAAAACTCAATCACTCTCTGTGGAAATAACTCATCGATGAGCTCCGTATAACCCGCTCTCAATTTCTCCACATTATAACACTCATTAGCCTTTTCTTGTTTTCAAAGAAACATAAAGTATTACGGGAAAACATCCCCCACTCAACTAATTCAAAAAAAAACATAAATACGTCTCCGTGGAACACCTCTGGTACTCTCCTCGCCCATGAATCTCGGACTGCCCCAGTAGATCCCTTGTGTATGGATATATAGATATCCCTATTGAGAACCTCCCCTTTTTAATTGTACTGGTAATGAACTGCCAACAATTGTTTTGAGAATACCACTTTTCGAGGGCTGGTTCCTGAAGTATAACCTATAACGATATAATTTACTCCAAATAATAACACCTGGTTGCGGCCGCATTGTTTCTTAAAAAAAAAAAAAAAAACACCATGCAGGAAGCACTATTTCCCGTCCGATCAATGTTAGTTAAGCTGCATAGGGCCACACTGAGTAGTGTAGTGGGAGACCATATGCGAAATTGTGGTGCTGCAATCTTTTTTTTCTCTAATGAATAAATCTATCAAAACAAATATATATATATAACCGGGCTTCTTTTTGAGAGCCCGAGATTGGTCATAGGGTGTTAAGTTGTGGCGAAGCGTCATACTGACTGTTCATAGTTTTGAGTATACTATTGACTATATTAGTTGAGTATATGAAGACTGGCCTTTTCCATATACATGGGAAATGACCTGCTATCTATAATATCTGGGATATGTTTCTTTAAAAAAAAAACTGATAGAGCCCGAAAAGTTCAATCAGTAGGTGAAGGCAGCATCCTGTATGCTGCCTATTCGAGACGTTTCAGAGTATGCATGAAATGGACCTGAAACGTCACAGAGTTGACCTTCAGGTCAAGGAATACATGGTTTTGGAGATCTAGACCACTTGTGAGAAACCATCTAAGTCCAGTTCCCTGACATGGGGAGAAAAAACTAACGTGCAATCATGTCGACTCATTCTCTATACAATCCCTAATAGCCAGAACTCAAACAACAGAACAATGACTATCAACGTTTCGACTACCTACTCTAAGAAATAAACCAATGATAAAAAAAAATGATTTTCTAAGCAGCAATGATGTTCGATGCCGGCGAGTACTGCACCTGTGCAAGGGAAATCGTCTGGTCCGTGAGGTCATAGTAGACATAGGCGTTTTTCAAGAAAATGTCGCCTAGGATAGTGTACCCTTCCTGGTACCCGAAAGCCAACAGACAGGTTCCGTCGCCGTTGGAGTAGACCGCGTCTGTATATGGAACCTTGATGGCGTTGCGGCCAAAATTGAACGTAATGTATTTATTGCTTGGCTGCTGGCAAGTCACGTGCCCAGACTCGTCCACTTTGAAGACATTGTGAAATAATTGCAAGAGTTCCTGACTCACGAGCGCCAAGGAAGTTCCGGAATCCAAAACGTAAGGTGAGCCATCGGAAACTTGTTGACCTCCCACAGAAACGGTTTTTAAGTCCACAGATAAGGAACCCAGGCTGGGGTCGATGTTATACTTCGTCAACGGGCCCTTGTACTTTTTCGTGTCGATTCCGCCCAAAATGATGGTTCCACTTCTCTTATCTTTTCGTAAGTACAACGAATACGACGCCTTGGGCGTGAGACCTGCTTTTTGCAACGCGTAGGCGAAATTGTCGTACTGGAAGTTGCCCGCCTCCTCGTTTCGATCGGCGATTCCAAAAACCCCAAACCTGTCGGAACTGGCAGCAGCAAACGTGAAATTGGACACCACAAACGGCTTGGACCCGGAATCAAATGCTAAAAGGTCGGTATAGTATTCTCCCACGGCCGTGGTCTGGTCCACATACTCAATACTAAACGGTTGTCCGGTAAACTTGCTCGTAGACGAAGTAGCATTGTTATAGTTAGCAATAGGAACCCAGAGATCCGCCGAGCCGGTGTCGAGAAGCACAGTGCTTCTCTGCTTGTTCGAGCCCAAGTACACGTTCAAAAAGTACCCGTTTTCGGCGTTTGTACTACTTTTCGAATACGCTCGTTTCGTGTGCCTCAAGCCAAACTTCGCTTTCCACTCGCTGACGGTGAGATTTCCAACTTCCGACTGCACGGAGAAGTCAAGTTTCAAGGGAGCAGGGGGACATTTTCTTTTTATTTCGTCAAGTTTCTGGTCAATTTTTGGGTCAAGTTTCTGGTCAAATTTAGGAAATACGAGGCCTTGCACAATGGCAAAGGCAATAGAAACAAGAGTGAGAAGCTGGAGCATGGTGGGTGGGTGGGAAGAGGATTAGAGATATCGGATATGGATGTGACGATTATCAAGAATTGGGTGGGGAACAGGTCTGATGTATGCATCTTTATACTGATGGATCGATATTTGATGACTTTTGATTTTAATTCCGACTCGAGATTCTGGTTGCAAACTCTACTTCCTCCGGCTTCCTGTGGCTTCCTGTTGCTTCCTGTAGCATCGACTTTGATTCATTTGTTCTTCCGGCTTGTCAAGACGCGTCTGTGGAGTGCCTTATTCAGAAGAAACATGAAATAAAGAAACGAAAAAAGAAACAAAGACAAATCTAGGGCCTAACTTTCCAAATACGTTTTCTAGTGCATATGTTCTGCAGACGTAGGCTCGCCGTTGAAAGATGCAACCGCGATGTGGGGTAATTCTAGGCATGTTCAAATTTTGAGTGAACGATCGTTTGATATGTCTGGTCAAACATTTAAGGATCCAATTCTATCAAATGAAGATGAGTTTGATAGGAATCCAGTCATCTCATTCATCTCATTTATCTGATTCATCTCATTCATCTCATTCATCTCATTCGTCTTATTTATCTGATCCATCTCAATTTGCTCTTGATCTCATTGAGTGGCATTGTTTGGCATACATTCCCATTGATTCACATACCTTCCCATTGATTCGCATACTTTCGAATTGATATATAATAATACACTTTCCAGGCCACTCAGGGCCCTAAATACATCGCCATCTGCTCTATATCTTCTTTCGCCTATATCCCTCCTGCATTAAACCGTGGCTGTAAGCCAAACTCAACAAAACTCCACATTCTCCTGGATTCTGAAAAATACTCTGAAACTCATCAGAGGACTTCCAGAGCATATTTAAGCCCTCGGAATCACTCAGAATCACTCTGAAAAGCTATGAAAAGCCATGAAAAACCGTGGAAAACCGTGGAAAACCGTGGAAAGCCCTGAAAAGCCCATCAAATCAAAGCTCCCTAAAAATTCGAGTTCATCATTCGCCTCACCGCACTCTTCCTGTTCCCAGGCACGAGATCATCGCTCGAGGCCAACTCATCGTTGGCATACCCCATATTAGGCCCCGCCATTCCTGCCGGAAGCGAGCCTGCAGGCTTGAATTTCCGCAGCGACGTGATTTCCGACACAGGGTTCAACATCACCACGGAAGCACGTGACAACTGCGACGCCGACGGCACCGTGCCGGAATTTCCCGTTACTGGGTCTCTGATCATCGGTGGAAGGTCACCTGACTGAGGCGTCGCAGGCGATCCGGAAGTGGTGAACGAGCCCTGGGACCCCATTCTGGGCGAATTTACATTATCCTCGAAATACCCGGGCTGGTTTCTCAACCCTGGAGTTCCCACTTTAGACGACGGCTGGTAGAGGGTATAAGTCTCTAGTGTGGAGTTGCGGATGTCAGATGCAGATGGGAGCGACTTTAGAGGAAGGAAATCCTGCGGGGAGAGCTGCGGCTGCTGTATGCTCTGCATGCTGTGCGAATTTGATGGGCCTGGGTGCTGCATGTTGCTGGTGTACTGCATATTAGGTGCGTTTTGCGCATAGTGCAGGTTGGTGTCCTGCATATAAGCACCGTTCTGACTAGCATGCACGCCCACTGGCACCCTAGCTTCTTGTGCTGGAATCTGAAATTGCTGGTACGGGTGGATGGCCTTTCCATCGGCGATGTCCACCACGCCGTTCTCGTATATCGACGACGTGGTGGAGTTGCGCACGTCGTATGCAGTATCGCCCCTCAACTCGGCGTTGATTTGGAGGTGGTCTGTGTCCAAAACGGGTAACGGATGGCTGGGATCGGCCTCGAAGTTCACCGCAGCGGTCTCCTTGCTTTTGCTCGAGGCCAAGGAGTTCAGCCGGTCGAAGTAGACCTTGTATACACTCTTCATGCGGGCCAACTCCTCCTCCTGCTCGTCGGTCATCTTTTTTGCGTGTTCCAGGTCGTTGTGCATGTTCCAAGCGTCGTTTTCGTCGTTTTCGTCGTCGTCTTCGTCGCTCACGTTCTGGAGCATGTCGAATTGCGAAATGCGCGGCTCTTTGAGCCCGGGGACCTTCTGCATGGGGAGAAGGCCGATTTGGGATGCAGACTCGTGGTCGTCGGAAAACGGCGACTGCATGTTTCTATGTGGTGGATCGAGAAGGTTGGTTTGCGAGTTATCCGGGTCATTGAGGTCATTGAGGTCATTGAGGTCATTGGTATCATTTTTATCGACTCCAGGACCTCCAGTGGTGGCCGGAGGGTGTGTGATGTCGTCTTTACCGTTTTTCTTCATAGTTATTTCTCCATTCTTGATCTCAGTTCCACTGCCATTGACATTGACATTAACATTCTTTCCAGAGATTACAGGTCCATTGACGTTCTTTCCAGAGGTTTCAGGTCCATTGACATCGACATTGGCATTGACATTCTTTCCAGATAGTTTAGATCCTTTTCCATTGTCCTGGTCGTTGGTGAGATCCGCGTCGGTGGTGTCGAAATCAAACTCATCGTCATCTCCCACACCTCCATCTCGCGTCTCCTCAAAGTCGTCGTCATCCTCACTCACACTCACGCTCACGCTTTCCAACTCCGAGTCAGAGCCAAGATCCCTCTCCATGACCTCTTCTTCTCTGTGGAACCGTGGATTCTCTGTGTTCTCTGTGTTTTCTGTGTTTTCTGTGTTTTCTGTGTTTCCTGCACCTGGTCTTTTGAAACTTCCTGATCTCGGAAGCGTGTGGTTGATTGGCATACGAGACGCAGTTTCGGCCTCGTTTTCGTATTCCACGTCGAATTCAGACGCAGACCCAGACACAGACGCAGACGCAGAGGGTGAAGATGAGGATGTGGTCTGAGGCCCGGTTTTTCCCATCAACTGGACCGTGCTGGAACTCTTGTGATCTCTATCTTGATGATCCTGATTTCCATACCCTTTTTCAGACGAATTCCCGTATCCGGTCCCGATTTGTCGCTGATAATTGCCCTGGTTATCTGCCAGGTGGTTCTGGTTCTGGTTCTGGTTCTGATTATGTGTGCTGTTTTTCATGTGGAAATCCTCGGATTCTTCAGGTTCTTCGGGTTCCTGGGCGTTGTAGAACACCGTGCTCATCAGCATGCTCAGCTCGTTGGGCACGGCCGTGTAGAACGACCTGGGCCCCTCTCCATGGCCATTAGCATTGAGATTATTCCCAGAATTAGATCCATAATTAGTCCCAATATTAGATCCATAATTAGACCCAGAATCGGCCATAGATTCGATCCTGGACTCGGAACCCGTTCGAGACGCCAGAAGTACGGCTTTTCCAGGCGGAATCACGTTCATTCCAACATTGCTCCCGATGAGACTGCCCACATTGCTGCCCAGAAAGTCCAGGCCTCTTCTCTGGTTGAATTTCATATCTGCAGAGCTTTTTGCAAACTCGTGGAGCGACGCCTTCGACCCGATCTGGTTCTGGTGGGGTAACACGAACGTATCGACCTTGTTGGCGCCTTCGTGGCCTTCAAAGGGGCCCGATTTGGCCGAATGCATGTCCTGCACAGACCGGTTGGGTAAGTGCATGACTGGGAACCCCCCGTTGCCGTTGAAGTCTCTGTTGACGCTTCTGTTAACATTTCGAGGGTCACCAGTGTATGCACCGCCCGCATTGCCGCCAAGCATGTGCATCTGTGCATGTGTCGATGCCCTATTACTAAAAGGGTCCTCTTTAGTGAAGGCCGGGAAATCGGGCAACGCAGTGACCTCGCCGTTCTCGTCGAAGTCGGGGTCGTGTTCCAGGGCCTCGCGCTTCTCCTTGCGGTAGTTTTTGAACACGAAAAAACCCAACACGCAGAGAATCGCAAACACTGGGATACCTACACCTAGGCCGATTTCAAGGCGTGTTCCCGACGCCGGTTTCTCGCACCGCGGGTCCCGCGCGTTCTTGCCGGTGCACAGGAACGAGGACGTTGCCGATCCGTCCGTCAGGTCGGACAAAGCACGCTGTTCTAGCGTTCTCGTGGCCAAAGGCATGTTGTGTATGAAAATAGGGTGTTTTTGCCGGAAATTGGGCGAAAATGGGTGCTTTTTCACGCGGAAAAGGCGTATATGTGTAGAGCGGGCTCCGGGGATATGTGTGAGCCCAAAAACGGCGTTTCTAACGTGTTTTTGTGTGGTTTACCGCCGGTAGTATGCACTTTATAGGTGAGATCTGGTGCAAATATATAGGCCCAGTGATCTAGGGTGAATTGGCTTGAAAAGCAGGAATAAGCGAACGTGGGGACTTAAAAGAGGTCCTAGTTATGGTTTATCGAAACGGATCTCGAATTTTTCAAAATCCCGGTGGTTTATGGTGGGCCCAGAAATTTGGTTCCAGATCTGGAAAAACAGCGGCTGGAATCTCGGAATTTTCTGGAAAAAGGCCAATTTTTAAGCGGAAAAGCAGCACTAAGATAGCGAGTGTGTGAGTTTAAGTGTAAGCAGCGCCCTGGATCGTGTGGCGGGCAAGGCTGGGGGGATTGAGTAGTAGTTTAAGATCTATAGCGATGCCGTGATCTGAAAATCGGCCCGGAAAAACGTCTCGTCCTGCACATAAGCGAAAAACGCGACGTTTCACGCTTTTTTTTCGCCCCATTTGTTGTTTTTATCTCTCGACGCGCCTCATCTTTTACTTTTTTTTCAGGGCGGATTACGACGCCTCTTAGATTTTTATTTTTTTCTTGATAGGTGTTTTTTGAGAGGTACATTGGTTAAAGGGGAGCTCACGAGATGCATTTTTAGCCCTCCTAGCCAAAAAAAAAACTGTACAGCTATATACAAGACCTCTAAGCTAATAATAGATATGTGTATGTAAAATTTTCTTGTTATATTCGTATCGGATCTCGTTCTAGGCGACTTATCTACTATTTTCTTGTATTTTGAACAAAGAAAAAAAAGATCAATTCTGTTTGGCTAAATTAATCATTAACATCGATCAGATACTTTCCTCTTAGACGGAAACAAAAAATATAACGATGATAAGAACCTAGGTCACATCTAATAAATCACCTTCCATCAAAGAAAACAATAGTTGGCATACAAAAAGCCCGACATGACCTCAACTTCACGTTGGAAATAACTTTGCTCACTATCTCAAAGAGTCAAAGGATGGAGTACTTTGCTTGCCTTTTTGATCCTCAATTCTTGGATAATTGCATTTATAAAGCTGGAGCTGAGAAGTAACCTTGAAACAGTAGTTTTATTTTTTGTATTTTTGCAAGAATCATGGATTAAACGGCAGCTCAAAAATAACTTTAAAGCTATATAGCTATAAATAAAACATCTAACCCATAACCACAGAGCTTCCTATGAGGATTCTGAACTGCCTGTACTTACGTCTTGACATCAGAACAAGATCCTTCACAAAGTAATTGAATAAGCGAAGCTTTCTTTATGATCTTTCTCCTGAAATACGATATATTTCTTTGAAATTAGAAAGTGTTTGTCTCTAATACTTCTTGGGTACTTTGGCCTACCAGATCAAGAAATCTCGTCTTTTCTATGGAAGAAATGCAAAGGCACACAGAAGCTAGACGAACTTTTCTAAAAAAGCGCAAGATGACTGATTCTCCAAAAAAAAAACATAACTATTCGTCAATTTTCCTCATTACCTTTATCAAAAGAAACATCCTTGATTCCAAATTGAAAGGGCGTTAGATAAATGGGCGATATGCAATCATGCCCAAAGCAGATAAATCAAGCGAGAAAAGAGAGGATATTTGAATTATTTTTAAACATTTTTTACAGAAATAGCACACATGAATGAACAAGGGGATCATTGTTCTAGAATGAAGACGGCGTGGTTTCCGTTTCCATTCTTTTCGCCGAGAAATGCAACAATCGTTTTTCCTATTGTTCATGCTCACCTTTTCATTGTCACAGCATGCCCCACTTTCCTCAACTAGGATATTCTTTCGACTTCAAGTTAAAGTGCAGGCACAACCCCGAAACTCGAATACGAATCTTTTGGTCCAGAACCATGAACCGGAGTTTTTGAAGAATGCTATAACCTCGCATCGATCAACAAGGATAATGCCAAGATCAATAGCCATAATACCGATGGAACTTGAAAGAGCCACATGGAACAAGAAAAACGTTTTTCTAGTATTTGAAAGCACCATTAATTATCTCCCGAGGGGTCACGATTCAGGCTATGCAACAGGTTCTGCCCGCTTATAAAGTTAAAAGTGTACTTGAAAGAACACGACTAAAGCTCAACCAAACACTAATGGATTTACATGTATTCTGTTCTTGGCCATAATAACAGTAAATCAGGGCTAGGACATGAATACAATCATACAGGATTACTAAAGTGAGTGGAGGATATAGAGTGGGTCCACTATTCGCCGCAACGGATCCCATTCTATATCTGTCTCCACTAAGAAACACTAAACACGCGACTCATTTTAATCTTATGTATTTTGCAGCTTTGGCTGCCGGGGTTTAGTACATGGGCTTGAACCACGTGATTGATGAGATTAACTGGGACAATATAATGGGGTTACTCGATATTAGGCGGAGTTCTATCCCACAAGATCCTGGAATAACAGCTGTGTGGAGTCTATTCAAAACCCTCGTACTTGAAACAACTGAAAAGAGATGATGCTGAAGGCTCAAAGGACCCTAAGCGCTTTTCAGGAAGATCCAGAAGATCTACAAGATTTTGATGATCCTGATGATCCTGATGATCCTGAAATTTCAAAAAACCCCAGAAGATCCAGAAAACTCTGCTCGAGATTCTCGGCAAAGAAGACGGTTTTGGTGTGTAACTAACGGCCAATCCTGAGACCAAAAGCCTTATGCAAGATGTGGAGGACGCAGATTTCCATAAACAGTTTGAGAAAGAAACCATATGTAGGGCACTTCGCCAGCGTACGTTTGGTTTTTCGAGCAGATCCTTCGCTCGATTCGTAGTAATTATGAACGGAACCGGCAAAATTTCCGTAACTGAATGCTCGGGGCAACCTTCTGTGTTCTTCTAGATTTCGGCACAGCTAAAAAAGTTCTGAAGGAAGACTGGTACAAAGCAACAACACGTCTGAACGAGGTGGACAAGATGAACTACGAGGATAGCTTGGCGTTGAACGAGGCTGAAAATTAGAGACTGAATTGGCATTTCGGATTTCCGTGAGATCAGAAGGGAAGATTCAGCATGCTTTTCTCGTGACGGAAATTGCCCTTGACACTCTAGTTGTAACTTGTAAGACCGGTTGAGCCGGCTTTTGCTGAATTTGGCGAAAGTGCAAAAACGGGTAAAAAAATATTAAAACCAGAAGTAGGGCGAAAGTTCCAGCATCGGAAGAGCCTATAAAGAGCTTCCTGGTCAAATCTTCAAAAAAAAAAAAAACTTTCTCGTGATTAAATTCATTCGAAATTTCACATCAGCTAAGCCACAGACAATCTTGTCAAGCTTCTCATCTAAGTGTTCTAGCTTATCGTTCATAAAAAGCTCACTGAAATATTTGAAGCGTTTTGATGCCTTATAAAGTTGAATGGGTACTTGTATTCGGCATTGCTGTAGATCTCAAACGCGTTGAGATTCGTGAAGAAACTAAGGGACTGTTTTAAAATTTGAAAACTTTTACCAACCCTCTCATAATTCTTCATTGAGAGGTACGTTTCCTTGTTGTCCAATGGCAAAGGGAAGGTGAGATCGATATTGGGGTATGTCAAAGCATCCTGAAGAGTATTTACTTCAAGCTCCGAAAAGGTACGATTCCTTTCCCGTGTACATTTTGCTTGCTTGTTTTTGTATACCTTAAGAATGTGTTTTATGGTATTGATTTTGCCACTGTCAAATTAATTCAGGACGTCTCGCTACTCAAAACCTACAATCATCAACTAGGAAATCTCTCGAAGTCTGTCTCTTGCTCATATAGTTATTCTGGGAAAATTCTCGAGGTAGAATGTTGAAAGAGGCTTACGTCTCAATTCACTTCCCAATTTACGATTGTTCCTCTTGCTATAGGCAATACATCATTTAGCAGTTCATGAACTGACCGTGGATTAAAATTTCCAAGTTTAAGCATTCTTTGGATGCATTGCTTTTAGTTCTGCTGCCTAGGCAGATTACTAAAGCTTGGAAAGTTATTCATTCCTTGGGTAGTTGAGAAAGTCAATTTCAATACATAGTTAAGGTCAGGTCGGAATCATCGTAGGTGATTCGTGAGATGGGGCCTCGGAACTGAATAGTGGCTTTTTGTATAGCTGTATACTTTATGAGCTTAAAAGGTAACTTCTGAGCCCCTTTCTAATCAATGGATCTATCAAAAAAGGGCAGAAAAAAAGCATCACTTACTTGAAAATTGCGCCTGTTGCATTCAGAAGGTAACTTTTGAACCTTCCTCTAATCATTGAATCTAACAAAAATAAATCAACTTTGGAAGGCCGAGTACTCTCAGACATGAATGCACCTCAGCTTCGAGAACGTCAATCAATCATAGACAGACTCACCTAGTATTGGCCAGTTCTCTTGTAGAATACCTGTGAGAAAAGAAAGGATTGAATTTCTATTCTTTTATTAATATGACTTCCCTCTTTTATACAGTCCATGTCCGTATCCGGCAAGTTGTGGCCATACGTATCATTTCCGTTTCAATGAGCCCAAGCTATGACCTATCAAGAACTTTCCGATACATTAGACACACGTCTCTTCCACAATTCAATCAAAAGATTCTTGCTCTTTCACGCTTAGTTTTTCCTATTCCGGACGAACTCTAGACACCGCAGCCCATTGTGTGTTTCTTGGCCAAGATTACTGCTTTCGTTCATTGGCAGTACCTCGAAGTCTAGCTAAGTGCACATTCTCTTGGAAACAAAACTCTTGGCAAATTACTCTTGGCAAAACACTCTTGGCAAAACACTCTTGGCAAAACACTCTTGGCAAAACACCTTTGGCAAAACACCCAACAAGTATGCATATTCTAATAGCGAGTAGGACCATTCTAGCGAGTGAGCCAGACTAAACCAAATCGATGTCTCTGCATCCCATATACTGCTATATTACGTATCGATGATGATATCCTAGAATAAATATTACAACTCCATATGTGTTCTCCAGTCCACTTGTCCTGCTCCTGGCGAGAACACTCAAATGAACAAATGAACAAATGAAAAAATGAAAAAATGAACAATTGAACAATGCAACAAACTAACAATCACCTATTGTCATTTTAAAAGTTTAATCAAAACACATCCATTGGCGGTCATTGTGTTTTTTATGTGACCTTTGAAACACAGCCCGGGCCCGAGCCCGCCACGACGAACGGCTGCAAAAGAAGATGCAAAGAGTGCAAAGAAAGTGCAAAGAAAGTGCAAAGAAAGTGCAAAGAAAGTGCAAAGAAAGTGCAAAGAAAGTGCAAAGAGTGTGAAAAAAAAAGTGCAAAGAAAGTGTATAAAAGCAAGCCAGATCCCCCTGGACTCCAACCACAATTCCATCACAACACCACCACCCTTTCCCACCATGAAACTCCTCACCATCTCCACCTTGATTTCCGTTGCCGTTTGCGCAAATTTGAGTTACTTGACTCGAAACGTCAAACGGGAAGACGCCATTTCCAGCTTAAAAGAGAACACCATTGCCAACTTAAACGAGGATACTTCCCCCGGAAGTGCCCAGGAAGAGATACCTTCGATGCCCGTTCAGCCCACTTACGTTCCATCCGAGGAGAAGATCGAGGACTTGCGCCGCACCTTGGTCGGCTTGTACGAGGAGTTGCAGCCCGTCAATTCCGAGGGTCACGTGGACATTCCAACGCTCCTTCTGATCAACATCCGCATGAGGCTCGTGCTTCAGGATATGCTCAGGAACGGCGCCCATGTGTATGTGCAAGACGTGATAACTGACCTCCGGGGCCGCATGCAAGTGTTGGCTCCGGCCGCTCAGGAATATTGTCAGAATTCCGAGCAGGATGCCGCTCTGTGTGCCAAGCTTCTTAAAAATGACCTTCCTGTCCACATTGAAGATCTCTTGGACGGCGACATCGAGCAGAACGAGATGTTGAATGTCTTGACCTCGCAGATGCACGAGTTGGCTGCGAAATTGAGAGACGTGGCGATGGGGCCCAATGTCGACCTTGACGTCTTGGCTGGGTTGAAGAAAGAGGTGAAAGAAATGGCCTGGGCCGTGGAGTCGTGGTCGTTGACGGAGAGGCTCCAGGACTCCTTGCACTTGCTCAACCAGCACTTGGATAATGCCGAAAAGAGAGCATTGTGGTACTGTAGGAACTGGACCACCGACAGGAACATGTGTGAGCAGTACTTTGGCCCTGGGGTCCTTTCCGGTTGATCTTTGGCACGACTGATGGGGAATATATATATATATATATATATATATGTATGTATATATAAAAAGCCTGGTGATGGCTAGTCCCTCGTGCTCAAAGACCAGCAGGAAATGAAGACCAGCAGGAAATGAAGACCAGCAAAAAATGCTGGACGTTGGTTGCCTTCGACTCAAGGTTTTCACGATTGCTGAGCCTGAAGGGTCTCCTGTCTGTTTGCTTTATTTAGTTATGTGACTTCAAGTTTTTATATGATTTCAAGCTGTTATATGATTTCAAGTTTCTATATGATTTCAACTTGTTATATGATTTCAACTTGTTATATGATTTCAACTTGTTATGTGATTTCAACTTGTTATATGATTTCAACTTGTTATACGACTTCAATTTGTTATAGGATTGGTGATCAGACAGTTGCTCATCAGTAAAAGTAAATGAACAACACATCAGTGGTTGGTTTCACCTTCCATACTCCTGGTTTATTCGAGGTTTTTAGCTGTATAGTTTTCCTTTAATAAATGTAACTACCGTAAAAAAAGAAAATGATTTCAACCTGGTATATGGTTTCAAGCTGTTATATGATTTCAAGATTGCGTTTACCACTATTCGAGCTCGAACTGTAGTCTGGAGAGCGTAGAGGAATGCTAAATAAAAGGTCCATCTCACAATGTTCGAGCATGGCCTGGAGTAACCGAGACCATCAGAACTCCAGCACTTGCTTGGACATCTGTGGAACACTGGAGAAATTTCAGGATGGCCCTCTAAATGTTTCACCCTCGAAAAGTTTCACACTGGTGAAATTAAACTGAGAAAACTATCACCCTCGTGGAATTGAACTGAGAAAGTATGACGCTGACTTGATAACCCTCGACAACTAAAGTCGACTCGGTTTTTGTTTTTTGTTGGATCCATACATGATTATCAAAAAAAAAAGGTGGAACATGCCAGAGAAGCAGATGAGTGAAAGGTGTGATTTCTGGGGATGACCGAAAGCCAAAGTCAGAAAGGTAAATTTGGAACGACGGGGAGAATACCCTTCAATGAACTGCCTCCAGTTGTGTTGCCTGTGCAGATTGGATTTAACAAACACAAGAAAAATACTAAAGCGTGGAAAGCAATTCACTCTTTCGGTAGTTGGCTAATTTAATTTCAACACGTATTGGAGGTCAGGTCGGAATCATCGCAGGTGATTTCTGAGATGAGACTTCGAGATCAATTAGAGATTAAGTGTACAGAAGGATTTTTGGGCTTACAAGGAAATTTTTGAGTTCCTTCAATCAATGGCTTAATGAAATTAAAACACTTGAAGGCAGGTGTATTCATTAACTCCAACCCGGGCCTAATAGCAGTGTTTGCAAACTTTACGAGGCTGCATAAATCTAGACAATATTCAGTTGTATTCTCCAGCTTCTCACAATTTTTTTTTTTGATAGATTCATTGATAATACACGTACATGATCCATTGATTATCCTCCGTGTATATATAACAAATGATCTTTCGAGAGCGTACACTTGAAATCCGGAAGCGGGGTGTCGGCCCTAGTCTTTTTTGCGATAAGAAACAGATCATCATCATCATATATTGCCACAATCAGTTCACCGTGTCCATTTTTCTTTAAAACGTTTCTCGTCAAACTCGTCTGCACCACGCCTACATCTGTAAGGGTTTTCGCCAATAATGTAAGCCACTCGTAGCTAGCCTGCTTTTTACCATGAACTAAACAAAAAGAGTTCTGTTCCCGGTCTCCGAACCTCTCATCTTTTTGAAATATGATACATTAATGTAATTTCTCCTCGTGATACCTCCTTTCTTTTCCCCACCTTCACCTCCAAACACCCAGAATTTCAGACTGGATCAGCTTTTATGTTTAAAGAAACATATCTCGACATGTCGGGCCATGCTTCTAGATAAATCCAAGTGAGAGCCAGGAATGAAAGGCCATGAATTAAAGGCCATGAATGCATCAGAACCATGAATAAAGGTCATGGATAAAAGGGCATGCATACAACACTATGAAGAAATGGCCATTATCACAACGCCATAGATTCGAAGCTATTATTAGAACACCATGAATACAATGCCATTCACACACCACAATAGAGCCATATAACGACATACATAAAAGGCCATGAACACACCACCATGAATACTGTACACCACAATGAACACACCTCTATTAAGCCAGAAGTAACACGCAGCATAAACTAGTCCCCAGTCACCAAACCTATCATTGTTCTCAAGTATGTTATATCAATGTAAATTCCCTTCGAAACATGAGCACCACTTGTACCTCCTCTAAAACTTCATCTACCTCCTCTAAAATCTTCATCTACCTCCTCTAAAAACGTCATATACCTCCTCTAAAAAACTTCATCTACCTCCTCTAAAAACCTTATCTACCTCCAAAACCCAGGATACCAGCTTAGATATTCAAAGAAACGTATGATTAAAATTCTGGCCATGTTTGTTGAAAATGAAAAGGGGGAGCCATGGATTAAAGGCCATCAATAAGAGGCCATGAATACACCACCATGAATACACCTCTATAAATCCAGGAGTGTCACTCAGTACAGACTCGTTCCCGGTCTCCGAACCCCCCGTCATTCTAAATTATGATATATTAATGTGAATTTTCTTCTTAATACCTTATCTACCTCTCTGGATTACTGTGGCGTACGAGGAGGCGGAGGAGGAAGAGCAGAGTTGAAAGAATCTAGAGGGCAATTGAGGAAGTGCAATGGTATTTCGGAGATAATCTGGAGGGGTTTCCAGGGCCATGAAGAGAATGCATAGGATACCCAGACTGGATCAGCTCTTATACTTATATAAACTCATCTTAACATTTCTGACCATGCTTGTAGAAAACGGAAAGTCATAGCCATGAATAAAAGGCCATGAATACACATCTATAAAGCCAGGAGTGTCACGCAGAATAAAGTCTTTCCCAGTCACCAAACCCCCCGTCATTCTAAATTATGATATATTAATGTAATCTTCTTCTAAACACCTCTTCTATCTTCCCCTTAAACCTCCTCTTTTAACCTCCTCAATCTACATCTACCACGTCTGCATTTCGTCGTAAAAGTCGACCCTCTTTCCGTCCTCGAGACTCTCCACGATCGCTTTTCTCGAATGGTCCACAAACGCATCGTGGCCACACGCCACAAACGCAATCGACCCAGCCGATTCAGCAATATCCGACTTCACAATCGCATCCACATCCGGTCTGCCGGCCCGGAAGTCCACGTGAGGAAGCGACGCCATGACTGCATGTGCATGTTTCATGTTGAATTCAGCGTTCTTTTCAGTCTTCTCGCCGTCAGAGATCTTGGTATCCTTTTCAGAACTGGTCTCGGAAATCTCGCCCGTTGATTCGTCACTTGCCGATACTGATTTCTCATTCGTGACCCCCACTTTATCTGCAAACTTTTCGAGGAACGACTCGTCTAGCGGAGTGTTGAACTGTGTCACATACACTATAGGCTGCACACTAAGCCCTTGTAATGCACGCAACTCGTCGTAGAACCACTCGATCGATTTCCAGTGTCTGATGACCCAGTAGAGCTTCAAATTTTGAGTAAAAGCCTCGAGGTTTTCGGGTTTCTGCGCAGAATTGCCGCCTCTTCTCGATGCAAGCTCAATAGCACTTGCATAGGGGCCTGGAATTCCGGTGGCCCCGGTCAAATACGACACGGAGCTATAATGCTGCAAAGATGCACCTGGACCATATGGTCCTTCGACACACACCTTGATCGCGGCCCTCTGGTCCGGCTGCGACGCAAGGTACTGATAAAGCGAGTTCAGCATGCCGCCCTTGACCTTGATGTAGAAGGAGATCGTATGCTTTTCGGCATCTTGGGGGTCGTTATTGGTATCCTGCATACAAGCACTGTCCACCACCGTGAATGGGTGGGACTGCCAGAAACTCGACGGTCTCATGAAGTACACGAACGAGTAGCAGAGGGGGTACGGTTTCCAGTACGCAGGCCTGGGCACCCTGACTCTCAACGTCTCGCCAGCAACAAGCTGCACATCTGCAGTCCTAACTCCAAACCAGAACATGCGGAAAATCCGGGCCGCCTTATCGAAACACCACACCGCCGACGCCGCGTACATTGTTGCCTGGAACCCTGCATCGGTCACGTGGATCCACGTGCCGGCCACGAAAAGCACGCCCATCACGTTATGTGCCAACACAAACATCTCGTAGTTGTTCTTGCGTATCACAGAGAGGGAGTGCACGCACATAAGCGCCGCGCATATGGTTGCAACGTAGCCCCAGCGGACATAGGGCTGTTCGTTTCTCAGATTGTACTTTCCGAGCCCAACTCCATTGAGCGTCATGCCTACTGCATGCACCACCATCAACACGAACGAGATCCGGCCCATCCAGTGGTGAATGATGTTGAATCTGGCGTACTGCCACCCCGAAATCCACGCCATGAAGTTGTTGCGGCCTGCAAAGAGAATCAATTGCGGGATGAGGTAAAGCACCATGATTCCGGTCCTGTCTGCGACCTTGCGGCCCATTTCCACCGACTTGAGCGTCCAGACGATGTTGTTGCTCTGGTGGTGGAAGTTGGCCGTGTTGAATGCCAAAACTAGCGCAAAGTACACGACCAAGTAGATCAGCTCGATGCGTGAGGGGATGATGAACTCGATATACTTGAAGAGTTTTCCCATGGTGACCTTTTTGCGCCGGAAAAGAGCCGGCATCGTCACGTGTTTCCTGTATACGTTGGATACCTTTCCGTTGAATGAATGCACAAATCGGGGGGCCATCACGCTCACGAGTCTGAGCACACCAGCGAAAATCACCACAACAAACCAGTACGCGTTCAACGCCCACCCGTAGTAGTTGGCGCGGTTGTAGTTGTACCATCTGTCAATAGTAGAGGCATATGCACCATGGAGCTTTTTCTGGTTCAATTTCACGGGAAGATAGAAAATCGCCGTCTTGTTGAACCCGGGGTACGCGGTCGTGTTGGATACCAAGAACAGCGTAGCGTTTTCGTAGGAACTGTCGAATTCCGCCATGGTTAAATTGTACTTAGCACACGACTCTATGAAGGAATCTATGCCGACTTCAGAGGGCAACTGTTTGAGGCAGTGCGCCATGGATCCAAGTGCCGGCTGGTTCTTGACGTTGCAGTAGCCGACTTTATCCTTGGAACCGAAAAAAGTCACGGTTTTCTTCAAAATCGCCTGGCACGACGTGACATAGAGATCGGCCTTATGATAGATCTGGATGCCTTCGTCCGCGTATGCAGTCGCGGCCAAAAGAAGGGCGCCGAGCCGGAGAAACAGCACCATCTTTGGAGAAATAGGGCTTTGGGATTGTGTGAAAAGACTGGAGAAATAAAAATCAGAATCTCGGGCCAGCTTGCGGATCGGGGCCTTTAGTAGGCCAGTCGATGGAGATATACGTCCTGCAGGCGGTTTATCTTTCGGATCGCATGCGCACTGCAGATACTGGACCATTGGGCCTGCACAGTGCTAGACTGATCAGATAAGATACCACCTAATTGAAGATATCCAAGGGGAATTTCAGAAAGAAAAAAGTCTATTAACTATACTGGCGCTATCCTCAGTTTTCCTGTATCAAGGCAATATATCTTTCACCTTTGGGGCGTTCCAGTGTGGGCCGTATATGATGAAAGATCAAAGAGATATGGGCCTGCATGTTACATTATGAGCCCTGCAAGGCGCACAAAGGAAGAACGGTAATTGGCTAAATATGTCCGCCGCACCAGCCAATTAGGATATTTTCAAATAAGCGATTCAGCCTCCTCTTTGTTATATTTTCGCATCACCTCATCACACACTTTTTTAAGTTTTCTGCTAACTTTTTGGTGCCATTGTAACGCTATATATTGTGCCCCACTAGTATACATAGTAGATGGCTAATGTATCCATAGAAGCAGACTGATTCACATAGAAATGGATAGAGATCTGTTCCCATTGGATTTCGGAATAATTCCGACTAAGTCACAATTAGTAATCACCGGTTTTTCGGCGCTTGTATGAAAAACATGGCAACTTAAACCGGGTGGGCAAAGTGAGCTGTGCGTCCTGCACCTAAGGCGGGCCCTGCGATGCTTTGAAATTTAAATTCTCTTATTATCCGGCTAGCCTGCCAAGATTTCGAGATACATTCCAAAAAAAACGAAGTTTCTTTGTGTATTCATACCTAGAAGGGTCCCTCGGATTCTTGAAAAAATACAAGCAAATCTGATGGAAATAAAGTGCCATTATACTTGAGAGGGTCTGATATAATGGCATCACTTTAAGACGCCTTTTCTCAGCCACCAGGTGAAAATTTTATCAAATCAATCTACAGGGATATCCAGTAATATGCACATCACATGCACGCGTCCTCGCAGCAAAGTGCCAGCACACATGGTTGCTGTTTTCTACCGGGACCAAGGCCCTGTGCACAGTAGTGCATATACCTCTTGAAACGTCGGTTCATGTGCAGTATGACCTGTATACCGCTGTTATATGCCAGCCATATAAATCCGGCCAATAGCACCTCTTTATTTTCCATCTCGCAAGGACATGCAATGTCCGGATCGGACTAATCTAAACAATCAAGAAACGCGTCTGTTGAGAAGAAATTTAAAAATTCCCCAACATGCTGCACCCCTCTGAATTCATTAGATTGCCTTACCAATATAGGATATATGGAGTATTGCAGGTGCCCTAACATTTTTCCTATTTTATGGTCATCTCTGATAAAACTTCTTCATTTGGCAAGTGGATTCGTTTCTCCTTCTGATCTCTAATTTTTTCTCTCCTTCTGATCTCTCCTGCGCTCCTCATTCCCGGACGCACAATGCGGAGATCTCCGCCACTAAGCTTATCTATTTACTTTTTTCCTTATGTCCAATCATCTTTCTAAACTTTAATGAGTGAATACTTCGTCGAACGTCTCCCAGTTCCACATGAGTCGTATGCACATACGTTCACACGAATCCCGCTATCATGTACTAGACGTTGAGTTGCCTGGCGCTGGATCTAGTACGTAGAATCTGGTTCTATATAGTGCACTTTATTGCTAAATATACAGAATAGTTATGCAAGAGTTCCCACGCTCTTCAAAGCATGGTGAAACTTGCCGGGGCTTCCAGAAACCATTTTTTCATCGTTCTTTAAATATCTTGGCATTTTCTCGATAAACCTTGGCATTTTCGCTTGGCAATGATATCCTTGGCATTCTCACTTGGCCCTTTATTTAAAAAAAAAACGAACCATGATGAACATGAGGAAAAAGCCGGGCCCGGAGTCCAAAAACCCAGCAGGTTCGTGACTTGAGCTCCATATTAGAGATTTCTTTTGTTCCCCGTGTAATTATCTGGTACGTTCCTGTGTCCATTGGGTCAATACTCGCTCATGTAGGCTTCTACCTGGCTTATAATCTCAAAAAAACCGAAGCGAAAAGGTTGCCAGCTTATGGAGTTTGACCTTTCACAATTCAATTCTTCTAGTACAAAAAACAACTTTCAGACCTTTTTTCTTATTGTTGTTTCTTTCTTTCTTTGATTTCATTTGTTGAAGGTGTCTTGGAATGGACGGTGTCTTGTTTGAAAATCCTTCATCCAATAAACCCCAACGTATCGCACACGATTCTACAAGATAGCACAGGCTCATTCTACGAGATAACTTGTTTTCCTATCAAGAATAGAAACAAATAATCGAGTCTTTTATTCTAGAGAAATATATCGTAAAAACCTACACTCTTTTCAATATACTAAGCCCTTCGTAAACGCGAAGAGTGTGAAAAATGATCCCGGTCTTTTTCCATCAATTCAAGGCCTTAACCTCGCGAAAACATGAAACATGCATATTTAAGTGTGCCAAATACTTCTTGAAGTCTTTTGAAACACATAATAAACCGTATATCGAGAACTATGTCTCGGCTTCAAAACTCGGTTATTCCATTTCTTCATAGATTAACTGAGAAAAGCCCTTTCGGTTGCGGCCACACCATGCAGGAAGCACTATTTCCCGTCCGATCAATGTTAGTTAAGCTGCATAGGGCCACACTGAGTAGTGTAGTGGGAGACCATATGCGAAATTGTGGTGCTGCAATCTTTTTGCATTTTCTTTATACTATTTCTACTGCATTATCTAAGATATGCTCTGTCTACTAGATAAAAGAGAACGAAGCGGAACCTCTTTTTTTAAAGAAAATGATGATTATTTTCGAAGATACGAAAACAAAAGATGAAAGATCTCGGAGATGCAGCAAATAAAATCCAATATTTAAAGAGTGCATGCTTCTTTTACCTTTCTCCTTAATCACTCTTGTTTCTGACATCCTCCTGCATTCCTTCTACAGTAAAGGTCAGCATTAACACAAAAACTAAGTAAATTTTTCAAATGTTCTGACCGGAAACCATACTCTAGGCTCTGGAACATTCACATCGACCCATAAGACAATACTCAGTGCATTGAATAGACGTGTCTATGAGTTTTTAGGATTAGTTGAGTAGGGGATTATTTTCCTGTAATACGAAATGTTTGTTTTTTAAAAAAGAGACGTTTGCATGTATATTTTTCGGCATTATGGTACTGCGTTGAACACACAAATTACATTCTAAAAAAGGCCTTGGTCATTTATGGCAATGGCTTTGAATTCGTAGGTAGGTCATGCATGGAAGTGAAAGACATGGATATTGAAACAAGAGACTCACGAAAAAGTCTGTTATCCGAAAAGACCGGCTTTTCGGCTATATCAGCATGTAATTTAGAGAGGATATGTGACATTTTCCTGAAGGATCTAACGCCCGGTCAAAACCCTCGAAATTCTTCGTTTTTCTCCCGGAAAAAAGGGCAGTTTAGACAGGCACCGCTCAGGACCCGGTCTCCGACAAGTTTCTCTCGATAAACCCACTCAAATCCCCGGAATCTAAGTCCTGAATACACCCCTCAATATATAATAGCACCCCCAATATGCTCAGATCTGCAAATCCCCGAGCCGCGCCTCGAGCTCCAACTCTTCATCCGCTATGAGGCCCTCCAACTCGTCCTCCAACTCGTTCAAATACCGAGAACTCTGGGCCTTCTGGGCCACATTCGAAGGATTTCTGATGATATCTAGAAAGGGCGCCAGCACCCCCGAATCTTCGCTTTTTTCGCCGGTTTTTCGGCTGGAGTCCGCTTCTCGCGTCTCCTGCTCCTCGGCTAGGAGCAAGTCGAGGTCCATTTCAAGCAGTGCGGCCTGTTCGTCGAGCAAACGTATTCTGGCAGTGAAATCTTCATCATGCACGCATTTCTCGCGCGAGAGCTCCAATTTTTCCGCGCGAAGGTCCTCCCGCATCTGCTTCATCTGCTCTTTCAATCTGTGCCGCTGGCCTGTCGAATTTTCCGCTTTTATTGGCGACAGGAGCGGCTGGTAAAGGCGGGTAGCACGTGCTCTTTGGCGCTCCTCGATCTGGCTGAAATTCGCCATTTTTCGCACGGGTGAGCTATGAAAGGGTCTTGCCGTGCTCATTATATGGCTGTGCACGTTTTAAGTATGAATTTTGGGGGAAATTTGATGGAAAATGGTGGACTAAGAATTATTATATGGATATTACAGGGTGCTATGATGTCGCGGTCACGTGTGCTTTGGTCACGTGACAAGGACGGGTGGATTTGATAGGGCCTGTATTTTATCGAAATAAAGGCAAATTTATTTGTTATGGGCATTGATTCGTGTTTTTGAAATATTTGAAAACCCATTGCTTTCTTTCTCTATTTTGATTTTCTTAGTGTGGGCCGGTTTTGGGGGAGTATAATGTATGCTTTCTGAGCCCTTAGAAAAGTAGTACTGCTACAGTATAAGAAAAAAAGAGTCGCTGCAAGTCTCGCCACATTGGTGAACTTGAGGATGTGTCTTCACTCATCAAATATTAAAGACATTCTTATCATTCCTAGGCCAAGAATGACTATAATAACTGATAGATAGCCTATTATTCACGCCACCTTTAAAGTGGCTGGCTTCACGTCACGTGATACTATACATTTCATATCCTGACTTAGTGGCCACTATCCCTCGCTCATTTTCCCCATTTTTCCCCCTTTATTTCTCTAAATTCCAACCATATCCATATTCCATCCGATATTTGCCTCGTTCCCAATTCTAAACCTTTTATTTCTTTCGCTGACATCATATACTCTCAACCTCCAAAACACCCTTCTCTATATGCGCGTCTCAAAGCACGCGTCTCAGCCACAAAACGTCTCTAAATTGGACTCAAAATAGAGACGTTTTCGACACATTGCTAATTACAAATCGCTATAACTCGCCCAAAACACGCTCTTTTTCCTTCAAATAAACACCACAACCACCGCCTTTTCATGGACTACCTCCCTGACTTCGACGAGAGCGACAGCGCGTTCATGGCCGCCGTGGGGGCCGCCATCTCGCGTTTTGTGCCTGTGGTGTTCCCCACGCAAATGGAAATCGCCGGAAAAACTCATACTCTACATTATAAGGCCGTGAGCCAGATGGCGACGCCGGAAATCGAAAAATTCCTCAATCTCGTGGGCACGTGTCTCGGCACATTCTACAGAAAACACAAAGGGTCGCACTGGAAGGAAGATAAGTTGGTGGAAATGGCCGAGCCAGGGTTGGTGTATGTGTGGTACGAGCACGAGGGCGAGGTCACGTGGTTTCTATCGTTGATGATGGTGCTTGAAGTTTCGCTCAAGACGCTCTACTTGTACGAGATCCACGTGACCCCCGAACTTCAGGGCCAAAAAGTGGGGTCGCAAATGATGGAGAAGTTCCATGACTTTGCGGTTTTTCTCAACTCCGAGGCGGAAAAAAAGACCTGGAAAAGGTGGGGGATGGGGAAGGATATTTCCAGGCACTTGGCCTCAAAAGCAACGGGATTGACGGTTTTCTCGGATAATCAGAGGGCGTTGCCGTGGTATTTCAATCTAGGATATAAGTATGCGGATGACTCTCCTAGAGATCGAAAGTTAAGAAACGGCAAGGTGTTGAAACCGTCGATATATATCTTGACCAGAGAGGTACGTGACGAGGAGGCTTCGAAAGGTGGTTGAAATCATGAGGGAAAATGTGGCTCTATTGGGTCTATTGGTTCTTCGGTGTGTTAGGTTTTGTTGGTTTTTTTTATGGAGTGGTGATATATTGAGTATGTTTTCGGTGTGATCTTCGTTAACACAAGATTTTCAACTTATGGAAACAAAAGAAAATACAGAGGGATCGAATGCACCAGAGATAGATGCCTATGAGCATGTGAGGTAGACATGCCGTGAGGATATAAAGAAGACACCCTAGGCAACTTATAAGGTAGATACCCCATCTTATTGACCTATGTAAGTTGTAAAGCACACACCCTAGGGAACTTATAAAGTGAAAACCCTATGTGATTTATGAAGTACACAGCTGATTTAACTTATGAAGTACACACCTTTATAAGGTACACATATTTCGTAGCCTAAAACGAATGGTGGTTTTTCTGAAGATGTACACATCCAACTCAAACAATATATCGAGAACTAAAAGATGGCCAGATTGAAAAAAAGAGAATCTACCTCATCATCGGATCCACTGACATTTCCCAAAAGCTTTTACGATTGGTTCGAAGGGACACTGATGGCGTAAATATCGTCACTCCTAATAATCAAGAGTCATAATCCTGATATTCCTTCCTCGTACCACATTGTCATATAGTCACATAATCCTATAATCACAGAGACATATAGACACATAACCACAGAGGCATATAGACATATAGACATATAGACACATAGACATATAGACATATAGACATATAGACATATAGACATATAGACATATAGACACATAGACACATAGACACATAGACACATAGTCACACCCATACAACATGCGAGATCCCCGTTTTTATATTTCTTTTGACTTTTCTGGGTCACGCGGATTAGTTCCGCTGAAGTTGAATCTATCAAGAGATGGAATTTTTATCGTACGACCTAGTCTTTTAGATGCAGCAGTATCCTCCATGATCTTGTGCCTTTAAAGTACTTTTTGCGTGTTTAAGTGTTTAAAGAGACTTCGAACGATTCCCACAAACATGAAAAAATGGCCCATCTTGAACCCATTTTCTCATTTAAATTATGAATCTGAATCAATTTGCAATGAAATGACTGGCTCATTGGAGAGAATACCATCGAAACATGTATAGCTGTGCACTTTTTGGGCTTAGAAAAAGACTTTTGAGCTCCCCTTTAATCGATGGATCTAGCAAAAAGTGAAAAAGGGGAATTCCTTTCAGAAGGTCCCTCTGGATTCTTAGATCGTTGGACAAAGTGGCGTGTTAATATACTCCAGTCCTTCCGAACTGAAATACCCCTTATTTTCGATCCAGAAACTCTTCTTACCCTTCTTGGGCTCCAATGCGCTTTCTCCTCCATTACTCTTATAATACTCCTCCAATAGTCTTACTATTCCCCTGCACTGCTCTTTAAATGTTCCTCCACTGCTCCTACAATGTGCCCTTTTCTTATCAAACGTGTTTAATATACATAATATTGTCATGCGCTCGTCGTCACCCCTCTTGCAATAGCTATAGCGGTCTCTATGTCTCCATGACATTGACGTAGCGTCTCTTTCCCCTCTTTCCTGCGGCCGCAGGGCCTCTGCTTGCAGCTCCAAGGTTAAGGAGATCGTCGAGGCCGGCGTTGGCCAAGTTGGGTCTGGGTGCCGCGGGCGAGGCGGATTCTGGTCCCGCTGCCGTTTTTCCTGCCGTTTTCGACACGGATTGTCTTCTTCCGCTCATACCAGACGCACCACTGGTACCACTGACGCTACTGGCACCACTGGCACCTCCAGCATGAACATTGACATTGCCCACGCCGCCTGGCGCTCTCATGTGGGCTGGCGACGCGATCGGGGCAGAGATCGCCGGGGCGTCTCCTCCGGCCTTTTCATTGGCCACTATTCTCTTTTTTGGAGGCGGAGGAGGCGCCGCTTCCGCGAGCTGTTCCTCCAACGGCCGGCTCGTGTCGATCCACCGCTTGTGCTCCTCGTTGTACTTGAACGTGTTGGCCTTGCCCAACTTGGCGCGGATGGGCTTGGGCTTGTCGTCGCCGCTCTTCTTGGCACCCAACCAGCCCTTGAACCAGCCGCTCTCGGCGTTCTGGCCGCCGCCCCGGCGGCTCATCTCGTCCTGGATCTTCTTCCGCGTGTCCGAAACGTCCTTCTTCATTCCGTCCTCGTCGTTCAGATTCTCCAGGTTCTTCCCATTCTTCAGATCCTTCCCATTCCTCCCGTTCTTCCCGTTTCTCGCCGCATCGAGCTCCTGCTCGTCGGCCTCGTTCTCCTCGGGCACAGGCACGTAGTCATGCACCGTGTCGTCCTTGACCTCGTACTGCTGGTACATGGCCGACTGTTGAGATTGCGACAATCTGCTGGAATAGAGGCCGGTATGGCCAATCACAGAGTTCGCCCGCGTGGACGGTTCCGGCGACCCGGGGATCGGGAACTCGTCGAACCCGGTCTGCATCGCCTGCATGGGCTGCATAGATAAGCCCGAGCCGGCCTTTCCACCGCTTTGGTAGGGGTTCACGAACCCTTGTCTGAAAGAAGCAGGAGGGGAATTTGGCGCCTGCAAGCCTAAGCTAGCACGAGGCGGAACGCGCGCCTGGTCCTCTGCGTCCTCTACGTCTTCCTCGGTCTCTGGATCGAAACTGATGTCGACGTTCGCAGCACCTGGCCTGGAAATGGAGGTTTCAGCTGCAGGGACTGTTTCTGGGACTGTTGCTGGGGCCGACACTGGAGCATAGGGGTTGCTTCTCGCACTCGTGGCCGAGGCTCTTGCTTTGTGTGCCCCTGGTGCTCTGGCCGTCCTATTGGTCCTATTAGCCATGTTGGCCACGTTGGCCCTATTGGTGAAAGAGGGTGGAGGTGGCGCAGTCTCTGCAACATCTTTAGAAGGTTCGTGCGAGAGGTCCTCCGCAATGGGCCTCACCGGTTCATCTGCCTCCTTTTCCTCGTTGTCCTCGAACTTCTCATCCTCATTCTCGTTCTCGTTCCCCTTCTCCTGGGCCTCCGTAGACTCGTCTTTCACTACTTCGTCCTCCACGTCTTCTTCAGGTTTACTTTCCACGTCTTCTCCAGGCTTACCCTCGCTCTCCAAAACCTCCGAGAAAGGCGTGGCATTGCCCGTGCCTGCAAGACTCGCGTCTGCGGCCCTGGGCTCGAACTTGTACCTGTTTGCCGCGGTCTTTGCGCTACCGGGGCCGTACTTGGAATTTCTCCCCTTCGCGCTTCTTCGGGCCTCGCCTGGCGCATATGGGTTGGCCTTTTTGGGGCCACTGGCTGCTGGGGGTGGAGGTGGTGGGGGCGCGTGGACCGCATGACTCTCTGAGCTGGGTCCGGCGTCCGTGGCCGATTCTTCTTGGAGATTCTCTGCCTCAGGCAGTTTCTCGGGCTCAGCTGACGCTTCCGAGTCCTCGATGTCCTGGGGCTCCACTAAATCGTCGATCTCCGCTGCCACGTCGATCTTCGCTGTCTTCGATGGCTCCGAATCCTCCGAATCCTTGTCTTCATCCTTCTTTTCTTCCTCCTCCTCGACCTCTTCCTTCTCCTCCACAACTTCACCTTCACTCACGGTCTCTTCGTCCACAACACCAGCCTCGGCATCGACTTCAACTGGATGTTCAGCAAGAACATTCTCTGTGACCTCTGTGAGCTCTGGAACTTGAGGAACCTCTGGGACCTCAGGACCACTTTCCTCGACAATGTCCTCGGGAATGCTCTGTTTTCGTTCGGGGAAGACCTGGCCATGGGGCTCGCTCTTCACGGAAGACGCCCTCGAGTGGCCGTTCATCGTGGGATACGGCCCGTATGGCCCACCATGGCCACTGTGACCCGCATGACCAGAATCGTTAGCAAACGCCTGCGTGGCCGGTCTCTCGGGCGTCTTGGCCTCAAAAGCATGGCCTGGCGGCGCAAACTGCTGCGACGAAACCGACAGCGACGACAAATGCGCCGTGCGGTTCGTATACATCGAATTTCTCTCCTTAGCCATATTGGCCACGTTGGCCGCACTCGCCAGCTGTTTTGGCGCTGTGCCCGGCTTGTTCTGCGAGGTTTCAGCCCTGGAACGATTACCCGAGTCCAACATGTTCACGCTGCTCAGCGAGCCGTTCTGAGGATGATACCTTCCCCCTGGGCCCCCTGGGGCCGCAATCGTAGCGTTTTTTCCGCCTGTTGGGGCCTGGGATCCTCCCAATCCTCCCAGACCACTAGATGCTTGGCCAGGAACGATATTCACGCCCGACCCGTACTTCTGGGAAACTCCGGACACACCAGCCGGTCTCCGTCTCAGCGACGGGCTCGAGAACTCTGGCGCCGACGCCCCAAAGCTGTCTGTGCGCAGGAACCCGATCTGCGAGATGTCCAACATCGAGCTTTTCCGGGAAAGCGTGGGGCTGAACTTGGAGAACACGCCCTTTTCCACGGGTTTGGCGGCCATGTCCTCGCCGCCAATGAACTTGTCCAACTGACCCCACACCCTGTCCAAGTTGACCTTGCTCAACTTTCCTCCGAGCCACCCGGACTCCGTCGATGTGCAGTCCGATAACCGCACCAAAAGGTGCTTGAACTCCAGGGAAACGCTCGCAGACACGTACGGCGACTTGCCGAGCGTCTTCAACACGGCGCTGAGATGGTCGCAGTACTTTCTCGACGCGGAGAAATGGCCCAAATCGGCCAAAACTTGCGCCCTCTTGATCTTCGCAGGCAACAAGTCCGGCAAGCCTGTAGGGGGAATAGACGCCGCGCTGATCGACAGCATCGTGAGCACGTGCTCGTAGATCTCGCTGTAGACTGACGTCAGCGTGAACAGGCCGACCATGGGGAACACGGCACCGTTGTGCAATGGCGATCTTGACAAAATCAACCCGCAGAACATGAAGCAGATCTCGCTCGCGCACACGAGCCCCGCAGAGCCCAAGAACTTGCCGAACTCCACCAAGAACTCCGTGCTGGCGCCGTTCACAATCGCAGCGGAAATGATCTCCCGGTAGTACGCCTTGGCGAACTCGGCCTCACCAGGGACATTGGCAAGGTCCTCGATGGCGCTCTTGGCGTTGCCCGCAAAGATCTTCAACACGAGCGGCATCATGTGTTGCACCCTGGCGTTTTGGCTGGTCTGGTGTGTCTGATGTGTCTGCACCGGGAAACAGGCCCTTGTGTACTCACCACAGACCTTCTTGAACGCCTCCTGGCCGAGCGACTGCGCGACAATGAACGCAAACGCCCAGTCCTGCTTCGAAACAGCGTAGTTCAACGCGCCGTCTCTGTTGCCGGCCTGCACCATCGCCCACGCCGTGTTTATACCAGAAGGATCGAGTTTGAACGCGTTGGGCGCCGTTCCCGTAATTCCAGGGCCTGTTCTGGCGGAAAAGTCCGGCTGGGGGTCCAGGGAGACCGAGAAGTCTACAGCCGGCGTCAAAATCCGGGCCCACGCCTGGTGGAGTGCCGCGGACGTGAACTCGCCGTCATTTTGCACCAAAGCATAGAGGAGCTCGTTGATGAGGAGCTCGTCGGGTTTTCTGTAGTCGCTCTTCAACGTGGCGATGTTCTTCTCGAGCCACGCCTCGATCTCCTTGCGCTTGGTCTTACCTCTCGATAGCGGGCCCGGGAACTCGACATACACGTCCACACGAGGAATAAGGTCCGCCACTTTACCCACTTTGATCGTGCGTTGCGGCCGCTCAAACCCGTTGCCGGGATGCAGCAAGAACAACGCCGCCTGGTCGGATGGACCCCACGTAAACACCGGGAACTGTTTCCGGAGAAGCGCCTCGGGGTTCTCGATCTGCGCGGGGACTGCCGCGTCTTCCACGGACGATAAGCTGGATCTGTTGACCGATTTTCCGCGTTTTCTCGCTCCCGTGGTCGCTCCCGTGCTTAACGACGCCATTTTCAGGTTGGGGGAGGACACGGGGTGCACCACTCCCGGAACATGGCTAGTTGGAGCATACGGATTGCCCTCCTTGGCACTGCCACCCACGATCGAGTTGGCCCGGAGATGCGTGCGTGCCGAGGGGCCGTAGGGGCCTTTATTGGGCACATAGGGACTTACAGATGAGCCCTTCTCGGGCCCCTTGGCCATGCTTGTGTTTCCTCTTGGCGGTCTCGCCACAGACGACGTATTGGACATCGGAGGCGCAAGGTGCTCTCCTGCAGGACCCAGAGGGCCGACAAAACCTGAATTGGGCATCACAGAACCTTGAGAAGGCATCACTGGCCCGGTGGGGGCACTGGGCACCTGAGAATTCTGAGGGATCTGCGCATACCTTGATGTGGGCGAGAGCATGTTGCCATACTGGTTCCCTGCGGCTGGTGGAGGCGCGAACTGGCCTGTTTGTTCAACTGCAGGCGAGAACTGGGTGTTTTGCGCAGGAACCTGGCCATATTGGTTCGCAGGCACGGATCCTGGAGGGCCTGGAGGGTTTTGAGCCCCAGGGAACGGACCCTGTGAAGATTGCAATGCTGGCGAGTGTCCCTGGCTCAACTGGGCTCCTGGAGCGGGAATCTGAGGAAACTGCGCTCCTGGAGCAGGTACTTGAGGAAACTGGGCTCCTTGGGTCTGTTTAGGAGCATACGGATTCGAAGGCGCCTGGACTGGGGCATACTGGTTCGCGGGCACCGTAGCTTGCTCTTGTGCTGCTATTGGAGCCTGTGGAAAGGCATACTGGTTCACGGGAGCCTGTGTAGCAGCAGGGGCATACTGGTTCACTGTGGGCTGTGCAGGAGCATATTGACTCGCTGGAGTCTGCTGGTTGGCCAAGTTCACGCCTGGCGGAGGCACCACGCCCACGCCGCCCTTCACAGGGCCAGGCCCAGGCACAGAACCAGGCACAGGCGTCGTGCTCTGCTGGTGAGGCGCCCTAGGGACCGGCGCCATCGCGGGCTGGTACTTGCTCAGCTTGCCGTTCTTCTCGGGCACACTAGGCACGGGAGTTTGCGGCAGGCCCTGGATCTGACCTTGTCCTGGAATCTGGCCCTGTCCTGGAATCTGACCTTGTCCTGGAACAGGGAGCTGAAGATGGCCCTGTCCTGGAGTCTGAGGCTGAAATTGGCCCTGGCCCAAAGTCTGAGGCTGGAGTTGGCCTTGTCCCAAAGTCTGAGGCTGCTTGGGAGCCAACGCGGCGTAGGGGTTCTTGGGCGACTTTCTGGGCAACGCTTTCGTGGCTGCTGACTCTTGTGGTGGTAAGGGCGGCTGGGGAAGCTTGGGGCTCGCGATGGTCGCCGCCGGAGCCGCTCGCTTCGCCTTTGTGGCTGGTTTCGGCAACGCCACGGGCAAGTCCTCGAAGAACGGCTTGGGTGTTGAAACGGGTTCAATTCCAGGGGCAGGGGCAGGTCCAGCTCCTATTCCAGATCCTGCACCTGGCACACCACCAACACTTCCAATCTGTTGTCCGTTGCCTGTCACGTGCCCTGGAACAATATTGGGCGCAGCAATTGGCGCAGGGACGTGTGACAGCGCCGCACGCGTCGCAGGCTTCACTTTCTTCGTGGCGAACTCCGTAGGGAAGTCGTACGCGTCGTTCTTCTTCTTCTCCGGCTTCGCGGCGTGCTCCTCCGTGGGCACGGCCTTGCTGGGGAGAATGTTCGTCAGCGGAGGGGGTGCATACGAGCTCCTTTTACCTGTTGGGGCATATTGTAAAGAAGAAGAAGGAGCAGCGTTTGAGGCTATTGTTGGAGCAGCGTACTGGGAAACGGGCTTGGCCGTGCCAACGGGCTTCGAGTACTTCTCGGCCGGCTTCGAGTACTTATTGGCAAACGACTTTCCTTGTGTTTTTGCAGATTGAACGGGGTTTGCAGAAAGAACGGGCTCTGCTGGCACCTCGGCGACTGTCGGGAGCGCGGGCCCGTCCTCCAAGAAGTCGTCGTCCATGTCCAAGAGATCTTCGTCCATGTCCAAGAGCTCCAACGCCTTGGACCGTTTTTCAATCGTCGGGGCCGGCTCTTGTGAAGCAACGTTGGCTTTGGCGTTCTGTGCACTCTGGGCACTCTGGGCACTCAACACAAGGTCGAACGACGTGACGTCGGAGTCGTTGGACGCCACGACGGCCATGGGCTCACTTTCCATTGGTTCGCTCCCCATGGGATTATATTCCATGGGATTGTTTTCCATGGGATTAAATTCCACGGGATTGCTTTCTAAGGGCTCATATTCCATGGGATTACTTTCCACGACAGGTTCTTGAATATACTCCTCGACGGGCTCTTCTGCGTATTCCTGGCCTTGGATATGATCACTTATAAGCTGCGCTTCGACTCCGTCGTGGGCCTGCATCTCGCCGTTGTGGTCGTCTGGCATGGGCGATGACGTCTCCTTCATCGAAGGCCAGGGCGCCTGCAGAGAAGCCTGGGGAGCATGGGAGTCGCCGGGCCACGTCGACAGGCCCTGGTCTGGATCTTGAACATAGTCCTGGGCATGGTCTTGGACATGGTCCTGCGTGGTGAAAGCGTCCTCCTTAGTTATACCCGTCTGTTGGTATACAGGTTCAAACCCACCGTCCATCTCAGAATTTTCAGCTTGATTCAGCGCTGGCTCGGCCTCGTTCGTCTCTGCTGTTTCCTGGGGTTCTTGGGGCGCCTCGTCGGCCGAAGGAAGCAACGAGTCGTCTCCTGAGAGAAGAGAGTCGCCTGGAAGCAATGAATCAGAAGGAAGCAACGACCCCGCCGCCAGAAGCAACAGGCCCACGGCCCCGATCGCCGCGTGCGTGCTGTCCTGGATCTGCGAGAGGAAATCAGGCTCCTCGCCGTCTTTCGGGTCCTGAGATACGGACTCTTCAACAATGTGGCCCGATTCTTCAATGACTTCACCGTCTTGGTTGCGGCGGATCACCGACGTCAGGGGGTGGTCGAATTCCTGGAGATACAAGGCTTGTGGTTGCTCTTCGTCGAGAATAGACCGGCGGGGCTGGATGGACATTGAAGTGTTGTGGTCCCACGGCATTAAGCCTTGGTGGTTTGCAAAGTCCGGATGGGTCTGGTCGTGATATTCCTGCTCATTGTGGAAATTCTGGGGGTTCTGGTCATGATAATTGTGCTCATTCTGATTCAGATACTCCTGGCCGCTTTGCTCATTCTGATTCTGGAAGTCGTGTTCTCGTTCTCCTTGCTCATACTGATTCTGATTCCGATTCTGATACTCCTGATCTGCCGTATATTTCTCGTTCCAGAAGTGTTCAGATTGTGCATATTGTGCAGGTTGTGAAGGCTGTGTAAAATTCGAAGGTTGTGAAAATTGCTGTGTTTCCTGAGCGACGAAATCGTCGATCTCTTCATGGATCTCCAGTCTTTCGAGGTTCTCTGGAAGTCCCTGAAGTCCCAGGAGTCCCAGGTCCTGGCGGTGTTTTGGCTGTGATTGCGACGACATGCGGCTGTTCAAGCTGTAGCGCGACGCCGTCTCGTCCTTGTGGTCATGGTCCTGATGGACTGATTCGCCAGGCTGCTCGATTTGCTCGATCTCATCAAGTTCCTCGATTTCCTCTGCAAGTTCCTCGACTTCCTCAGCAAGTTCCTCGATTTCCTCGCCGAGCTCCTCGTCGCCCCAGAAATCGTCCTGCGGCTCGTCCTCGGGAACCCATGAGTCCGTGAGATGCGTTGTCTCGTTGGGATAGTAAAGATTAGAGGCCTCGTTTGGAGGGTACCATTGCAGAACGTTGGCGTCGAGTTCCGCGCCCGTTCCAGCGCCCAACTCGTCGTTCAAGTCGTCTTCTGGCAAAGTTTCGGTCGCTGGCTGTGGCTCTTCAAACACTGGCTCCACGGGGGCTTCTAGAGGAGACTCTCCATATGGCTGGTTCTGATTGGTTAGTTCCCATGGTAAGGCGGCGTTTTCGGAGGCATTCGACGTGCGGCCGGGCCCGAACGCAGGCTGTGGCCAGTGCTCGGCGTTCTGGCCGGTTTCCTGGACGAAACCCTCGTTTTCCTGGCTTTCCTGGCCAAATTTCACGTCCTCTTCATCGTCCCATGGCAAATCAGCCAAATTGTCGGTTTCTGGGCCATTTTCAGACTGCTTTTGCGGGAATTTCGCACCGGATGATGTGCTGGCGTTTCTGGAGGCAATGGGCGGGTTCTGCGTAGGTTTTGGAACAGGCAATGGGCCTTTTTGCTGGCCTGAAGCCTGGATGGATGATTCTCCTCCTAAACTCTGCACCGGGTCCACCGCCACGTCGTCTTCCCACGGGATCTCCCCGATCTCGTCGTCCCAGGGATCGCGCGTATCCTCGATCTCCAATTGTGCGCCGAGGGAATGGGAATTTTGAACATTTGCCACGTCAGAGGGTATATACGCTGTAGGGTGCGGATTTGCGCCAGTTTTGACGCTTTTTTCGGGGTTTTTGGCGTCACCAGCGTTCTCAGGGGCCCCGAGAACCGTATTGTCGTCGAAATTGCGCTGGAAAACGACGTTGGGGCGGGGTAGCACGGCAATAGGTGGTGCTAACCGCCCAGGTTGGCCCTGATTCGCGGGCCTCGCTGGTTCCGGCTCCACCGCGCCGCCGCCGGTGTTGTACTGCTGCACGTGACCACGCCTTTTCGGCTTGGTCCTCATGGTCATAATATAGTGTTTTTTTTCCGCTGAAAAATGTGGTTTTTTGCGGAACTAGTGGTATGAAAAAAGCCTGATTCGTGCTACGTGCCAGTGTTGCGCAGACAAATGTCCAGTTGGCGCGCGCTGTGTGCAGTACGTTTAGGCCACGTTGTAGACGCGGTTTGAAGGCGGCGTTTTCGGTGAGTTTTGGGCGTATTTCGGGTCAGAAAACGCGTGGGGTGGTTTTGAAGGCGTGAGGTTTGTTGTGGTATCTTTTTTCTCTCTTTTTTCCGGCGTCTTTTGGGTGATTTGTGTGGGGTTCTAAGTGACAAGGCTAAGGCGTGTGCTGTGTGCAGGTCCTCCTTCAAAATCTCAGTACGTCACTGGGGGATTTCGTGAATAGTTGATACGTTCACAGAACTCGAACACGAACCAAGAGTTCGAATTGGAGGAAATGTTTCTGTGTTATCATATGCAGGATATATGGCACTTTCAATTTTGTTGATCATTTTTATCCCAAAAATTCGCCATTTTCTGACCGTTTCAGCTGTTTTATAAGTCTTTGTATTTTGCCTTGTTTTTTCGCGGCCGGGTCTAGGCGTGTGGTCTGGAAGAGTCTCAAAAGTGACGTGTTTGTTTTTTGTGTGCCTTTTTTATCAGAATCGTTTGAAATAAAATAGCAATATGTTAGTTTTTTTTATTTTATAAGTTTTCCCGGTGATTTTAAAATATAAAGTGTTAGTTTCAGTCCCCAGTACCGAGGCGTCGATTTTTATGAGCACTTTTGGAAATCACAGATTAGAGAGACTGTGGGTTCGCGTTTTTGGAAAGGTGCAAGAAAGGCGAGATTTTGGAAATTTAGAGATCAATCACGATTTTAAACACGTCAAAATGTTGTTGTTTTCGCCTCGAAAAGTATTCAAATTCTTTTTTGATAATCATCGTTTTCCCTAACTGACATCTTGACCATTTTTAAAAAATCTCTAACAAAAAAAAAACAAAAAAACAGAAAATGTGGACTGAAAAAATAAAAAAAGCATACTTCCAAGCCTGACCTCTTCTTCGTGTTACAATTCTTTCTTCTCTCTGTTCTTCAACTTTTTTAATGTCTTTTCCAGCTATTCTCTTGATCTTTTCCACATCTTTTCCACATCTTTTCCACATCTTTTCCACATCTTTGATGTTCTTTACTGGAAATATTTCACATCTTTTCTTCACTTTTTCCACATCTTCTCTACATCATTTCCAGAAGTACTCTACATCTGCTCCACATCTTTTTCAGATCTTTTTTTTTTCGATACATACATTGATTCAGGAAAGCTCGAAAGATCCCTTCTTGACCCATATTTGCAACATAAGCAAGTGGAAACATAATTCTAGCAGGGCGCTACGAGGTAATTTTGAGCACTCAGTTCTATGTTGAAGAAACCAAAATTCGCTTGCCGATGGCACGGCCTTGTGTGGGCCGATTCGGGCCATATTTGCTCATCCATCTCACTGGTTATTTCAGCAACTTTTACAAACTGATGTTTGGGAAATTATCCGAAAACTGGAAATGTCTAGGGGCCAGTCACGTGATATGTTTGTATTTTGAGTATGGAATTCTCCCAGCAGGCAGCGAAGATAAATCTGGCTGACATATTTCAATTTATATCCCAGGATATAACAACCATAGAAGCTTATAATTTTTCTTCAAACCCATAGAAGCATACGAACCACCATGTTATGTTCAGAACTAGTATGAACTAGTACAATGGTCAATCTTTGTTCAGTCCTTTAGATCTATCAAAAATATTTATTTAGAGGATATTTATTTTAGATAAGCATTCTGGCCTTTTTCTTGAGCATCGCCTCATCAGCTAAGTACATCCAACTAGACGATACTACAACCAGAAGGGCATCCAACCATACAATACTCTTCCATACACTGCACCTTCTTTTTCAGAACCCTTAAAACATTCAAAAGCCAAGCATATTGGTGTGCTAACAGCAAACAAATAGCCAATCGTGTAATTCTTGTCGTCTTTATAGGAATAATTCCTGGGCATTGTGGTATCGGTGCTGTTCCTGCATCTGCTGCAAATTCTCTCCATGCAAATCCCCATTGCTCGCCCCATGCTGGAATGTTTTTCTTGTCTATAGTGAAAGAATTAAAAGAACAAGGAGCTTTATGTTTCACAATATTGGCAAGGTCCTTTCATGAGAACCAACGCGTTCCATGTCCCATCTCCTCCTGCCCTCCTAGTATTACATGCAGTCAGTGCTGAAGTGTGTGGCCAATCAGGGTCCAGCAAATCCCCACAAATACCATCGAGCGGGGTAAATACATTTACGAGAAAAGCGTGACCACTTTTACAAACCAAAACTATAAAAGGAGCGCGATCCCCGCCCTTTTTTTTCTATTTGTACCCTGCGATTTTCCCCTGTTTCAGGTTCCCGCGGCATGCTTAGTTTTGCGACGGCGTGACGTAAAACCGCTCCGTATTTGCAGCCGCGCAAAAGCCCACCCGCCCGCGCGCGTTTCACATGACATCCGCAGGCACGATGAAACAATGCCAGGTTGAAGTGTTCTATTTATAGACCGTTGATAGGGGCCAGGTCGGCTATTTTCTCGTCATTCCCCCCATTTCTCTTCGGCGGTTACCACGAGCGGACGAAAAGAAGGGGGGTGCCGTGTGCAAGGGGCTTCGCTCGCTTCCACGGTTATGTGCACGCCGAGGGTTCCACTCGAAGAAAAAATACACCCATCGGTCGATGCCGCACGTCTATTTTTAACCACCACCGGTCAGTTCACTTGAGACCACCAGCGCACGCAAGGCAGACTTCCATCCTCAAATAGGACAAAGTACCAACCTGTCATCTCTGATATATTGCCTGGAACAGCGCAACAAACCTATCTGAACCGACCTAGCTCGAGGCATCACTTCCAGCCCTATTCTCACTGCGAGCACGAGTTCTTGGCTCTTTTTTGACACATTGTTGGAGTAAACCAGCCGTCTGCGACCTCAAATACACACCGCGAGCGTCAAATTTCCAGAACCACTCTCTGGAATCTCTATACAAAACCATTCCAATTTTGTCACAGCCCCCGACCGCCACCCGCACCACCTGCCTCCTTCGGTCTCTCCACTAGCACATCCACCATGGGAAGAAGAAAGATCGAGATCCAGCCCTTGAGCGATGAGCGCACGAAAACCGTGACGTTTGTCAAGCGGAAGGCCGGCTTGTTCAAAAAAGCATACGAGCTCTCGGTCCTCTGCGACGTCGACATGGCCGTGATCATCGTGGGCAGCGACCGCATTTACGAATACCTGTCTGTGGACACAAAAGAGCTCCTCAAATACTACAAACACAAGACGCCCTACGAGCTGAAGCTGCCCGAGAATTTTGGCGAGTACACGAAACGCCAGACGCTCAAAGGCGGCTCCCTTCCTGCAATCAAGGCCGACAACATGGCGGAAATGGGCGCGGACTCCGACTTCGATTCCGTTTCGCCAGAGCCGAAAAGACAAAAGAAGAACTCCTCCGCTAGCATATACTCAAAGAAGCTGCCGGTGAACTTTTCCCAGCCGGGGTCACGCAAACCTTCACACAATCCCCAAGCAGAAGTCCAGCTGCAACGGCCTGTACTTCGTGTGCAGATTCCCTCCGACGCAAACTCTCAGGCAGGGTCTACAGAGACCATCACTCCCACCGATGGGCTTCTCAGCAAGAAGGAGAAGCCGCTGGGCTCTGTAGATAGTCTAACGCAGCCTCCTCCGCCCTTGAGTGCCGCCCGACTTGCTTTCAACACGAAGTTCCGCAGCCCCGAGTCCAGAAAAATATCCCTGCTCCACGTGCCCATCAGCAAGCTGCAGTCGCTGAGCCCCTCAACGGGAACGATGCCACCGCTTCCTCTAAATGGAGCTGCGTTTTTTGGCACCTTGCCGCCGCCATCTCCTCCAGGCCAGTATCCTCCGTCGATGCTCCCCACGCCCGTGTATAACCTGGTTTTTAACCAGCAGTACATGAGCCAGATGGCGGGAATGCCGGGGTTGGGCGTGACTGGGAGCACGCCAACAGCAGGGCCTGGGAATGTACCTGGGAACATGGCACAAATGCAGAATCAATTGCAAAACCAGATACAGAACCAGATGCAAAACCAGATGCAGAGCCAGATGCAGAACCAGATGCAGAGCCAGCTCCATAGCCAAACCCAAAACCCGATTCAGAATCAGATCCTGGGACAGATGCAGAACCTGCTGCCCACAGGAGGCTCTGAAGGGGGATCAGGGAGCGCAAACAACGAGGGGGGCACGCCCAAGTTTAAGCCGCCTTTGCAGCACCACTTCATGAACGGCGAGCAGACCCCGGTGTCGGGATTACCGTCACGGTACATGAACGAGATCTTCCCGTCGCCGTCAAACTTGTACCCCACACAGGAATGGCCTACGGGGCTAACGCCGTACTCGTCCACGATGACGCACTACTTTGCGAATCTCCCGCCGAGTGCCAACGGGAATAACCCCCACTCTCTAAGTGCTCAAATCTCAAATAATCAAAGGTCAACGCTACCGACAACAGCCCAGCGCCCAGCGCCCATGCGAGCATCTCTGTCACTGAATGTGCCGACCCGAACCACCACACAAGAAGACCAGGGAGACCAGCAGGAGCCGGTGTCTGCGACGACTGTGACTCAGCCGACCAGCGCAGAGTTCATAGGGTAGACCGGCAAGAAGGGGGAGCATAGTAGGAAAAAGAACAGGGAAAGAGAGAAAGTATGAATGATGAATGATGAAATAAGCGAGGGAGGGTAAGGATTAAGGAGGCGTAGGTGTTGCCATTATAGAGACACTGCTGCTGCCTTTGTTGGCCCATGCCTCAATGATTTAATCGATATGAAGAGTGACGAGGACAATACAAAGAGAATTGCTTCACATTCTTGAAAACTGGCGTCGTCCAGTCTCCGGTGCCCATTTCCCTAGACGTGGGCCCAAACGTTTGGTTTTATGAAAAAGTTATGTATCATAGTGTAGTTTATGTGTTTCTACAAGCAGATTAGAAAATAGCCCGTGTATTTAGATTTGGGAATGTACAATGTTCGCCAAAAGTGGGGTCAATATTAACTGAAGGAGTGGATTCTAACACCGATCAAATGGCACAAACTTCAATGTAGATATATATATAATCAATGAATCTACCAAAAAAATAAAGGAAATGACCACTTGATTATGTTTATCTCGAATTGGCTCTCGAAATTATAGGTTAATGGCCTTATATCTGGTGGCACTCTTTCACTATTTGCAATCTTTCCTACCCATCAAGTACATAATTTTTACATAGACAGATCTCAAGCGACAGGACAAAAAAGGTACTTTATAGTTGTGATAATCTGTTCTGATAATCTGTTCTGATTATCTGTTCTGATAATCTGTTCTGATTATCTTTTCTGATTATCTGTTCTGATTATCTTTTCTGATTATCTGTTCTGATTATCTTTTCTGATTATCTCTTCTGACTGTCAGCAAAACCTTTATCAGGATCTATTTCAAGTAAATGGGACATACTCTCAACTACTGGAAACTATTTCAAAAAAGGGGAAGTAATCTGCTTTATGTAAGTGACAGGTGGATGCAAATGCAGTTCAATAATTTCGTGATCAGACAGTTGCCCATCGTACAATGAGATGTACATCACACTAAAGGTTGGTATTCACCTTCCAAACTCCTGGTTTATTCGAGGCTTTCAGCTGTATAGTTTTCCTTTAATAAATGTATCTCCCAAAAACAAATTTACTAATGATAATAATGAAAAAAAAAAAAATGAAAAAAAGGCACGTCATATAAACACTTTGTCGTATTCGCAATCGGGGGGCCACATTGAATTTGACAATTCCCCCCACACGCGTCTCGCACCGCAAGTTACATCGAAAATGATACAGTATTGCATATAGCTGCGATCGAGGGCTGGAGCCCTGAGTGCACGTGACCAGTATCCCCGTACTGAGCGCGTGCACGACCCGCACCTACCCCGACACCCGTGCACCACACCCTCGCGTCACGTGCGCACGCTGCCCGCAGGCCGCCGCGAGGCCCGGGCGAAAAAAAAATCCACTCACAAGGCCTGAAAATTTTTCTTTACCATCACATCAGGCCGACCAGTTCAACATGAAGGTATGTCTGACCGACGATATAGGGGTGAAACGGGCAGCATAGAGAAACACACATTGAAAAAACCCATGTCCTAAATGTCCTCAATGTCCAAGTTGAGAGATACTTGATGATATATATCATGATACTGTGATGGTGGAAAAAGAGAAGACTCGGAGTTAAGCAATACGATCGCAAGATGGACCTTAGAAGAGTGAAATATCATCAGTACCATCCATGAAAATGAGAGGATAATTCTTGTTTTTCAGTATGAAAATCCCAAAAGCGGATCTGAAAATTTTCGATCCTCACCTTGAGAGCATATATGGGCTCCTATCATCATATATCCTCCATTGCATCTCCACACATCTCCTCCAAAACACGTCCAAATTCTCCCGAGAAAGATCCACCGTACTGTCCTTTCTCTCATTATTTTCATTACTTCAATCTGCTGCCCAATCCACCAAATATCCAGCCCTATAATCCACCCCACCCTACAAAACATCATATACTAACCCTCCAGTTAAACATCTCCTACCCAGCCAACGGTACCCAAAAGTGTGTCGAGATTGAGGACGACCACAAGTTGCGTGTCTTCTACGACAAGCGCATGGGCCAAGAAGTCGAGGGTGACTCCGTCGGCGACGAGTTCAAGGGCTACATCTTCAAGATCACCGGTGGTAACGACAAGCAGGGTTTCCCCATGAAGCAGGGTGTGTTGCACCCCACCAGAGTCAGATTGTTGTTGTCCGAGGGCCACTCGTGCTACAGACCAAGAAGAACCGGAGAGAGAAAGAGAAAGTCCGTGAGAGGATGCATTGTCAACCAGGACATGTCCGTGATTGCCCTTGCCATTGTCAAGCAGGGTGACGCCGACATTGCCGGCTTGACCGACGTGACCACGCCAAAGAGATTGGGTCCTAAGAGAGCCAACCACATCAGAAAGTTCTTTGGCCTCACCAAGGAGGACGACGTCAGAGACTACGTTGTCAGAAGAACCGTCGAGAAGAACGGCAAGACCTTCACCAAGGCCCCCAAGATCCAGAGATTGGTCACTCCTCAGAAGTTGCAGAGAAAGAGAGCGTTGAAGGCCAAGAAGGTCAACAACGCCAAGGCCCAGAGAGACGCCGCCGCCGAGTACGCCCAGGTGTTGGCCCAGCGTTTGCACGAGCGTAAGGCCGAGCGTGCCGAGATCAAGAAGAGAAGAGCCTCTTCGTTGAAGGCTTAGGCTATGTATTTTATAGCACCCCACCGTAATTGGTAATATATATCTACCGTTGTTTCACGAGCTTTTAAGAGTAAATGGGGGTGGGTGCTTTTTGAGGAAGTGCCGATGAGTCGTTTTTATTGAGCAAGCTGTCATGTGTTTTTCTTTACTGAGCCAGCTGTTGGGCCAGCTGTCATGCGTTTTTTTACTGAACTAGCTGTCATGATGAGTTCTCTATTATTCATCCAGCTGTCATGAGTTCTCTATTATTCATCCAACTGACATGCATTTTCTTTATTGAGCCAGTTGCCCCACGTCGGATTGTTTGACATCTTGTGAGATCCAATCGGGTTACGCATGTATGTGTATGTGTATATGTGTGAGTCTATTTGTTTGTTTATGTATGTGTGTATGTATGTATATGTGTGTGTGTGTATGTGTGTGTTGTCGGGGATTAGATAATTTCTCACAAATGGTCTAGAACTCCTATGACATGAAACCTTGACCTGAAAGTCAACTCTGAGACGCTTCAGGTCTACTTCATGCATACTTTGAAACGTCTTGAAAAGGCATCATACAAGATACCGCTTTCATTTGCTGATTGGTAGTTCCAGTTATTGTAAACAGCAGGCCATTCCCCACGTTGATGGAAAAGGCCTGTCCTCATATGTTCACCAATATACCCAATAGTACACTCAAAACTATGAACAGTCAGTACTACGCTACGCCAGAACCTAACATGTGCAGCGAAAACGTCTCATGAATATGGATAACTTCCACCACCAAGATCTCTGGCTCGTCTTCAGCATTATCTTTGTGAATATAGTATTCAATATGTATACATCTGGCTCATTGACGAGACAATTAGCGTACGCAAGAGGACCAGGAAAGACCCGTTTTGAGTCAGGTGGTCTCCGTCCTGTAAATTGGCACGACTTCCTGAACAGATACTCCATGGCATTGTCGTTTTTCCAGGTCTCGGAAACGAGTTGCATGTATCTTTTCGCTATTTCAACCATCTTGCGAGAATCGATGACACCGAGTTCAATGGCATTTGCTGCTGGCACAACTGGCACCTTGTACGATCGATGATGCAAACACACTTTTTGAGGACTTTGAATGCCGAACTTGATCTGTGGATGTTTTCGTTGGCTTCTACAGAGAAATTCATGCTGCAATTTGATGAATACATACAGCTAGCTGCATACATGACAGAAACCTTGAACAAGTGCTCTGAATCCTACATCTTCAAAAAAAGACGAGGGACACTCAACGAAGCGGTGCAGTGCAGTGTGTACACGAGTTGGCATATGCGTATGACGCAAGAGTCATGGTGTATCGGCTTTCCACCTTCAGATTTCTCGAATCCACGTATGAACGGACCAAGGGAACGAAAACGCCACTAATCACTTCGTGATTTAGCTGGAATGAGCCTAGGAATCGGGTGGCTTTCTATGTGTATCTTCTCTAAAAAATCTTCCTTCTTCTCCGGAAAAACCCGGGCTATTTTACAAGTTTCTATCCCTAGTTTCCCAGCGACTTGGATATATCGAACTAGAGGCAACACATGTGAATTTTCCCCCGACTTTCGCATCTTTGACCAGATCTTGAAAATGTAAGAGGCGTGGGAAGAAAGCCACGACGGTAAACTTGCCAGACCCTCGCTGGATAGAAGGTTTGAAAAGAATTTGCTCTTTTTTTTTTTATCCATCGTGCGTGATAAATGCCGCTCTTATATCAAGGAGGACTTATATCTCGTCCTTTTTGCTTCGATGTGGTATGCCACACGAACGATGAATTTCGTTTCACAAAGGTCCACAAAGGTCCACAAAGGGCAACAACTTCATTCTCGCCTTGTTCAACTCTTGTGAAGAATACGAGATCCCCAAAAGAACGAATTTTCCGAACCAGTTTCCTCGTCTGTTGAATCGAGCGATGATTCCATTCGCCAGGTCTTCATGTGTTACCATCCACACTAGACATGATGTCTTGCATATCCACAAAGACTAGGGAATTGGCCATGCCCAAGAAAAAAGCCCCGTGTTTATCTTCAAGGACTCCTTGTCGCAATCTTCTATGTGTACATGTACTGGCAGCACTTGTGTTTGGATTATTTGTGTGTGTATCGCAGACTGTCTTAAAGCTAAAGAGGCCCTGCTCAAAATTTCGGTGAAACAGATTGTGGTGGGCCTCATTAAGAAAGAGACGAGGCCGAAATGGCTTATAAATGAAAGCGATAGTTAATTGTATGAAAAAGGCGATGAATTTCTGGAAAAAGGAGGCGATAGTATTCTAGATCAAGAAAGCGTCAATTATCTGAATCAAGAAAGCACTTGTTTCCTGGATGAAAAAGAGCGCTTATCCCCTGGATGAGGAGAGCACTCGTCCCCTGGAAAGCCTGTTCTCAGGTCAGACTGATTGTGCTTATTCTGTTCCACCTTTCGAGCCGTTTCGTCTAATTGGTGTGAGATGGTGCTGCGATAAGAGCAAAGCTAATAATGAATTCCCTCCTTCATCGCCTCAAAAACAAATAAATATCATCCAAGCACGCTTGTCTTCACTTTCTTTCCTCTGGTATCTGGTCCACTGGCTTTTCTATCTCTCACTTTCCGAGATCGATTCTCTTCGCATCTGCCGCCTCCTCTTCCTCAGATAAACCCCGTTTTTTCACTAATCGCTGGATATTCTCATACACCTGGTCGGTGGTGAGATTCGACGCATAGGTGAAGTTCTTGCGCACGAAGTTCTCCTGCTGCTCCTTATACCGAGGATCCCTAAGAAGGGTTTTCAAGTGTGTGTCGAACTCATCTTCCGCGATGAGTTTCCCTGAAATCGGGCATCGTATGCTATTTTTGGAACTCTTGTTTTGTTCTTGGGCCTTGCGTTTGAGCCTAGACTCTCCCGCCGCCCGTATTTTCATTCCCTTGGGTGCTTTGGTTGGATTTGGAGTTTTCGAGTCGTCTGCTACGTTTTCCCCGTCTTTTTCCCCGGGATTTTTGGTGTCCCCGTCTTTTTTCCCGGGTTTTTCGGTATCGCCGTTCTCCTGGGCCGTTTCGCTCGCTCTAGGCGTCACTGACTTGCCCATGGTGAACTCTAGCTCCTTGGTCTTGGCCTCAAGCGATCTATACATGACACTTTCCCTCAGCATGGGCTGCGGCAACTCCGAAACGTCGTCAATGGCGTCGAAATTGATTTTCGACACGAGCAGAAAGTCCTGCCAGTCGATCGATGCATAGTGCATCTGCCTACTTTTCGTCTCCTGCTCCTTGTTCTTGGTTGTAAGTTGGTGTCTTTTTTCAAACGCTGCTCTGTCGTATGCCTTCTGGAAAAAGTCTTGTGCGTTTGTGGAAATATACGAATCAATCAATTGGGAAGGCGCTGAATCTTTGATGCCCTGTTGCGCATCGAAAATCGCCCGATATTGCCTCACATAGTTCTGGAAAAGACTATGTAAAGTGTGAGTTCGATTCATAAAGGCAAACTGGTTGCGCCGGCCTTTTTTCTCCATGAACCTATGAAACTGTTCCTGGTGCTTGCTCGAATTACAAGCCACATACGAGGCGGTGGCCTTGATGATCTCCAAATCATGACTGGAAATAGGAGGAAGCGATGTATGGAAGAGTAGATCTTGAGGCTTTTTCAAAGTTTCTTGCTTGTTTTTCTCCGTCGGTAGTATACTTCCATTTTCAGGGACATTCTTCTCTGTGGCCGCCTTCAACTGCTTTTTATAGTACGAATGGTATTGATGTTCTGGCGCTATAAACGCAAATTGGCCATTGGCGTCGTTCTGCCTCAATTTCTCTTCGAATGATGTGCCGTTTTTTAGCACGTACTGCACACACTTATCTATCACGGTTTTCACCAGTGTCGGAGGCGACTCCATGCTGATAGTGTCGTTGGTGGGGGCACTCATTTTGTGTTTAATGACTTTAGTAGTAGATGAGCAGCTGCTCACATGTATGGTGAAGTCACGTGCGCGTGGTGTTCTGGGGCTATATGCACTACCGCGCCGGCTGCAAAATTGGCCTCAAAAGGGCCAGTGAGCGTTCACAACTGTTAAAACTTTTCTTTTTGACTTTTAATCACGTTTTTTTTTATTTGATGGATACGTGTATCAAAGACGAGTTCAAAAGTTACTGTCTTAGCCCAGATTTTCAACAGAGGCAAGTGGGAACATGATTCTAGCAGGGCTCTGCAAGCTAATTTGAAGCACTCAGATATATATTAAGCAAACCAAGATTTGCTTGCCGATGACAATGTTTTTTGTTGGTTCCGTTGATTAAAGAGGAACTCAAAATATGGCTTCTCAGTCCAAAAAGAAAGAGTCAGCTGTATAACAAACTTTATCATCCATCTCGAGGCAACATGTACCGAATCATCTGAAATGATTCCGACCTGACCTCAACTATGTGTTGAAATCAATTTTATCAGCTAGAAAATAGAACTTCCCAATGATTGAATTGCTTTTCACGCTTTAGTATTCTGCCTATGCAGTAAACATGAAAGCTATTCCCCCGAACGATTATTCCTCTGTCTTCCAGAATCTACCTTTCGGACGGTTTCAACAAATCAATTCAACTTTTTCAAGCTCTCGTATGAGGTTTCAGCTGGCGCTGGCATCTATCTGAGATCCATAGTAGCAGAGAAACCAATCTCTTGCCAACATTGTTTGGTTACGTCGCACATATTATATATGTGAGTACGAACATGTTAACTCTCTACCGAAAGGCGACAGATCTAACACTTTCAGAGCAATAAACCCCGTCTTTGTTATATTTGGGAACATAGGATCCAAAATGAGCAAATGGATGGAAGATAAGTCACGTTTCTTGGCCCATTCCTCCTTATACAACTCCTTCCAAAACTTAGCCCATCTAGATTCAATAATTAACTTCAGGTCAAACTTTAGAGAAGCGCTCGGGTCGAAAAGGCAATAAACTTTCCTCTTTTTTCAGGTACTTTGGATAAAAGACTGTATACGCTCGATCTTTCCTTCGATATTTTGAATAATAGATTTATTAAAGGAAAACCAGACTAAAAGCCTCGAATAAATCAATGGCTTAGAAGGTGAATTGGGCATTTATTTCTCTAAACAATTTCCAAACCAGAATATATTCTCCCTTTTATAGCTACATTGTAGAGGCATGGTTTTCATGTGGATTCTTAAGCTGTGGCAGACTTACCAAGCATTCATAAACATTGCCTTTTTTTGTGCGGGTAATTTTTTTATGTGAAAGAGAACTGCTTATTTGGCAAAATATACACGAAGTTGAGGTCAGATCGGAATCATGGATGGTGATTCGTTGGATGTGGCCTCGAGATGTATTAGAGGTTTAATGTATAGATGTGAAGGTTTTGGGTTAAGAAGGTAATTCATCAAGAAATAGAAACTTCGAAGCTCCCCTTTAATCAATGTACCTTTCAATAAAAATCATCAAGAACTCATGCCTACACTCGTATATCAGCAAATATAGTGGCGCCTCCATTTTTTCGTGAAGTCTTTCTTTTTCATATCGTCTCTGCAGCCCTTGGGCTACCTCTGCAAGTATGATCACCTATATGTGTCAACACGTGCTTTATAAAAGTTCTTTTGTCAATCAAATCCTCCTTGCATATGGAGCACCGATTAATGACTGCGGAATGGCTTCTCAAATGATTCGCCCATCTCCTTTTTTGGGATTTCCTTTGGGTGAACTTTCGGGGACATTTTGGACATTGGTATCCCTTTCTTGGCCTACAAGGCTTTTTTTGATTGGCTGCATTCATGTCGACATCCGTCTGATTCAAATCCTCCGCATTGACATCTGAACTGAGATCTTCTTTCTTTAGGTCCTCCTCATCAGAAACAATGATGATGTCATCATTTTCCAATCGCGGAGATGAATCTTCCAAAATCGTCTGTGTACTGAGACGGTTTTGCCTGTTCTGCCTGTTTCTTCTGCTTTTCTTGGGAGAGACTTTGAGGCCTGTGGATAGAGAATTCTCGGAACATTCCCTCTCGGATCCTTCCAGTACACTTTCTGAAAACAGCATTTCCTCATTTTCTGAAAACAGCATTTCCTCACTCCCCGAATATTCCCAAGTACCGTCTTCATCATGGTGCTTGCTATAAGATGAGAAACTCGTCTCATAAGCAGAGTCGATTTCAGAATTCGTACGAAAAGAAGCTTCTGGGCTGGAATTCAAAACGCTTAACTCCTCCATAATTTCCGAGTTATCCATACCCTCCATATCCTCCATATCCTCCATATCCTCCATATCCTCCATATCCTCCATATCCTCCATATCCTCCATATCCTCCATATCCTCCATGTCCTCCATGTCCTCCGTCTCCTCCGTCTCCTCACCAGAAGTTGCAATGAAAAGAGTCTTTCTTCTTTTGAAGGGAATAGCCCCTTTTTCGTCACTTTCATGTTCAGAATAGACGTCCGAGAGTAGTTGTTCAGAAGACGCAAAACTGTCCATTTCCTGTGAGCGACCACTTTGGATTACACTTTCGAGAAATACTCCATGAGCAAATCTTGGATCTATGTCCTCCTCTGTATCACTGGAAGAAGAAGAATGATGGGGGTCAGAACCCCAGAAATCACTATGGTCTTTATTTGAGGAAACTTCAAGCTTCTTAATTGAGGAACCATTCTGTGACAATCCAAAAAATAATTTGATTTGCAGACCCAACTCTGATATGATCCCACTTTTCGGGTCTTTCTCAATATGAGTTTCGGGAGAATAATGGGTGCCTTGCAGTTGTGATTGCCTGGATTCAGAGGTAGTTTGAGGGCGAGAAAAGTTGGAAAACATTTTACTGAGACCTTTTTGGGATAGGGGTTTTATGTTAGGTTGAAAGGGAGTCCAGAATTGAATAGAATGAGAATGCATTCAAAACATAGGAAGCAGTAGGAACTACGAAGCAGAGCGTTGTGGATACGCGTAGCATGGGACGAGCAACGGGAGCAAGAACGAACGAGAAGCCTAGAGACGTGTTTCAATCCCCATTGTTTGATTATTACACTTTTGAATTCACAATAAAGAGGCCAGGTAATATCCTGTGTCTTTGTTGATCCCATTGTCTAAATCTCACGTGTGTATGCATGCCTTGTTTTGATTTTCCCTCAAATGAGCAAACAGCTGTCACTTTAGTAAGAAAAGATTTCAAAAATCTAAAATTTTCAATAAATCTGTAAGAGCTCCAATGAAACGAAACATTCATACGACTTAATCGGGACTCGCTCATTCACATCACGTGACAAAATCGCATCACGTGACCCGCTCCATCGCAGCAAAAAAAGTCAATCCTTATAGTAAACAAGGAAAAAGAAAGAATGGTCCCTAGCAGGATCGAACTGCTGATCTTGGCGTTATTAGCACCACGCCTTAACCAACTGGGCCAAGGGACCTTGGTGATTTTCGCTTCACCTGCTTAGATATGTTGCAGCGTTCGAACTTGTGTTTTGTCACGTGCCTCGATAAGCTTCTTCAAAAGAAGTCTCTCATACTCAGTGCATTATTCAGACGATTTTTGGATCTTTTAAGAAAGTTTGAGTAGGGGTTGTTTTTTTCTGTAATAGGATATGGCTCTTTAGAAGGCGTCTGCTCTCAACATAAAAAACAGAGCCTTCTATGGTGGATTAATTTTCGCTTAAACGATTCTAACCATTGTTGGTGTGAAACTGTTGTTGAGATGTTACTCCTGAGTCAGAATCATAAAGAGGAGTCTCAGGAGGACCATCAGGGACCCAAACATTCAGACGCTCATGAGAGAGTACGAATAACTTCGTCATGAGCTTGGCAAGGGAGTCCAGGCCAACATTAGTATCCGGTAATTGAATATTAAAATATTTCTTTATAAAAAAAAAAAAAGCAGAATTGTTAGTAGACGAAGAGCCTTTGTCACCAGACAGATCTTCAAAAAAAAAAGTCTTCACTATATTAGAAGCCATAGGCTCCAACAATGGATGAGAATCAGATCTAGTTCCGATACCAAAACACTACTTCGGTGCTTTCACCACTAGGGGCTGTTTTTTCATTAGACATTATAACTAAGTAAGAAAGGGAAAGTTTTCATGGATTACCAAAAGATCTATACGAGGATTCTACTCAACTTTAAGTACTGGTGAATGCAAGTTCCACATTACCCAACAATAAACAATAAAAGGTTTGGGCTAGACTTATTGGGAACACGAGCTTCTGAAACACCCCCTCCAGGTTTTAAGCTTTTGTGTGTAAATGAGAATACGAGACCAGTACACTTGGATAACCCCTTGAATGTACTGGTGTTCTCTTAATCTCAATAACTGTTGTTGTAGGTGTGTGAGTGCATATGCGGGTTAGTGAATCAAACCGCCGGGAATGCCTCAGATGCACACCCACGTGTGAATGGTCGGCCGGCGTGGCTTCCTCCGTTTAGAAGGAAAAGGGGTGCCATTATCACATGGACCGCCTTTGGCCCGGATAGGGGTGCAGTCATGTGGGATGCATATCTCACATGGCACCACTGAGGAGCGGGGTAGCTAGGAAGCGCTGGAGGGGTTGTGTGGAGTTCCTCTTTATTTAAGTACAGCTTAATTCCCGGTCTTCTGACTTGGGCTTTTTTTAAGTCTTCCCTCTGATCTCTCTATTATGAACTTTACCAACTACATCGACAGAATCCCTTTCTATTTCCGCCGTTTCAAATGAGCAGACGTAAGTGAGTTGCTCGAGACTACGTTAGGTCGATTTCGATGATCGGGTATATCATCCTCTCTTCTAGGAGGAGACTGATTATGAACTTGAGTTCTCTGCAGGAACCGCGGTGAACATACAACGATGTATCCTGCATATACGATATTTTTTCCTCATCGCGCAGATCAAAAATCATGAGCATGAGAAAACCACAATTATTTGGACAACATACCACCGAAAGCAAAAAAGAATGACTCCTGCGCGATTCGAACGCGCGCATCTTACGATAACAGAACTTGAGTCTGCCGCCTTAGACCGCTCGGCCAAAGAGCCTCTTATAGATTCCGTTTAATCCTGGATAAACATGTAGCTATAAAAGAAATGGGAACTTACTTCACATGATGGGACGCACCAGAGTTGCTGAAACTCCAGCTCCGACTCGCCAGAGTTGCTAAAGCTCCGACTCCGACTCCGACTCGCCAGACAGGGAGACCCATGGATCTGGTGTATGAGGTGCTGAGAGGGGGGAGAATGGGTTTTCAAAACACTTTGGAGTTCTTTACTATGCTTAATTTGGCAAAGGAGCTGGGTGAGGAGCATCCTAAGGAAATGGCGGTGCTTTTGCTTGATTTGGCCAAAGCATTTGATCGCATATCGCATCCTTATTTGCAATCTGTCCTTGTCACGATGGGCTTTGGGCTGTGGTTGGTGCGAATGATTATGCTGATACTCACAGATCAGGAAGCGCATATCATGATTACGATATGTTTCTATAAAAAGAAAAAAAACGGGGAAGGAGCTAGAATTCCTCTTAGGTGTAGAACGAGGCAAGGAAACCCTTTGTCTCGTCTCCTTCTTGATCTTGCGTTGGAACCTTTCCTTGCGAATCTCAACGCCTTATCAGGAATTCCTGTGGTGTATGAGGGGGTTGTTCTTGAGAACATGCGATACCATGCATTTGCCGAGGACGTCAATATCTATCTTGGTAACGAGGCAGATTATGAAAGAACAGCAAAAGTGATAGAGATGTTTGAACAGGTGAGCAACAGTCGGGTGAATGTGTCCCAAACTAAATTGTTTGGGATGGATCCCGATTATGCTCAGTCAGTTTGAACAAGCAGCTTTGCCATATGCACAATTTTATCTTTGGTCAGAGGAGTTAAAATATTTGGGAATCACTCTTGCTGGGGTTGATTGGCTGCGTTTTTTGTCCAAGTTGCCTTTTACAACACGGAGAGAAGGGTACCAGAAAATTGATATGATTACTCGTGCCATATGCAAAAACAGTTTTGTTTCGTCGAGGGTAGTCTACATGGATTTGGTTCAATGCATGAATGATCCACAGTTGCGAGCGATGGATGCGCGTATCCATAAGGTGTTCAAAGGAATTGGTGTGGAGAAACTCTATTCCCTGCCCAAGAAGGGGGGATATGGGTTGCTCGAAATGACACTTACAACTCCTTGGATATGGGGCTGCCTTAATCGCAACCACATTGAGTGATGATTCTGGCTGGTACACTAAGTACCTTCGCTTGAAACTTACTCATCATATGGCTAAACTTATTGCCAGGAGGCAAGATACGGCGATGCCACGAGCGACTGAACTAAGTTGTTCTGATTTTCTATTTGAGTCGACGGGACGGTTGGGTTCTCCGACACTCTTTTTGAGTACTACGGCTAGCACCGTGTCTGTGACAAATTCAGGATAAATTTTTGTGTCAGTATAAAAAACTCGGTGAAATAGGCCTCTAGCCTGCCTGTCCCACGCTGTAAAGTCATTGAAAAGCGAAGAGTGATTCTTTCATAATCTACAAGATAAAAATGATCTTTGAGACGTTTGAGAGTAGCTGGCCCGTTTATCTCGGAGCAATCCAGAGGATTCCATAAAATCTTCCACTCAGTACTCGGCCATATCTTCTACTGTCATGGAAACAAGGCGCCGCTGGTCACCAGGTCCACTGATTCTTTCTCCGTGGTATTTCTTGATTGTGGCGGCTTCTCGGCGTATTCGTAGACCTACGGGGACCGGATGTAACGTAGGGACACTTCATTTATATTCTACATATTCATCCTCAAAATTCTAGATACCTGGATGCAATTAGGAGACGTGACCTCGAATCCGATGAGTCACAAAAGTTGGTAATATCTGGATAGAAGGTAAAAGTTAGTATGATGCAATTGGACTATTGGCCCTAGGAAAGAAAATTGGACTATTAAGCCCGGGTAAAGAAAAGCGTCGGATCTAATTTTTGCAATGTCGGAGGTGCATGTCGCACCAGTGAAGTCGTGGGCTGAGCACGTGATCTGGGGTACACACATCCAGCTTGCAATCAGGTTCATTGTTAGGCGATTTACGGAGCACCTCAGATGATTCAAAACAACGATTCTGGTTCCCACATATTTTTTTTTTCTCAAAAAAATCTGGAAAATTCTCATCACAAAATTTGGCCTAACGGAGGGTGTACTTCGGGCCCATAGTAAGTGCGTGTATCTATATAATTATCACTGTTCGCTACAGCAGACCCCTCTTACGTCAAGCACAAGACTTAAGTCATTTTTTTGAAACCATAACCCATTTCTTTACTTTTAGAATTCTTCTTGAATCATAATATTCTGGATCTGAGTACCATTTCCATGGTTTAGACAGCATTTACACCGACCTTATGAAGCCAGACGCAGAATCTTAGTAAGCGGTCCTGCACGCACGCCCTCTCACTCTCACTTATCTAAACCCGCCATCTCGGCTCCTAATTATTCATCACCTGTGTCTACACTTTTTACCACACTTTCTACTTTCCCTGCTTCTCTAACTTCCCATCTTTTCTTCTCTCTCGCCCATACCACATTCTCGTACCACTGCACACGCCAAAAAAAAAAAAAATGAGCGACGAAGTGCCCAAATCGCTCGCAAACGTCCGGCACATCATCTTGATTCTTTCTGGAAAAGGCGGCGTGGGCAAATCCTCTGTCACGACACAAACAGCGCTCACTTTGGCACTAAAAGGATATAATGTGGGAGTCCTCGATATCGACCTTACCGGCCCATCGCTTCCACGAATGTTTGGCGTAGAGGCAAAACAGGTCAAGCAGTCTGCACATGGTTGGGTGCCTGTTCTGGTATACAACAATCGTAACATGAGTGGCAGAAGTAGCACCGAACACAATAGCAGTAGTAATATAAATGATGCTGAAAACGCGAGAAACAGTGGGAATTCTAGAGATGCCACAAACACAAACACAAACACAAACACAAACACAAACACAAACACAAACACAAACACAAACACAACCAAAACCAAGACCCAGCACAAGGGCAACATTCTGCTCATGCTGTTGGGGTTTCTTCTTGGTGCACGTGACAGTTCTGTTGTGTGGCGGGGCCCCAAAAAAACCGCCATGATTCGCCAGTTCTTGAAGGATACCGTATGGACCGGGGGGCCCAATAACGAACCTTTGGACTATTTGCTTATAGACACTCCTCCAGGCACTCTGGATGAACATATAGCAATCGCAGAGGAGCTCCGGTGGGCACAGCCTCTAGACGGAGCGATTGTCGTGACTACCCCTCAACAAGTGGCCACCGCGGATGTGCGCAAAGAGATCAATTTCTGCAAAAAGGTCAATTTCGATGTTTTGGGGGTCGTGGAGAACATGTCGGGATTCATCTGTCCGCATTGTGCAGACTGCACGAACATTTTTCTGAGCGGAGGGGGAAAGGCACTTAGTGAATCGCTCGGGCTCGACTTCTTGGGGAAAATCCCCATCGACCCGACGTTTGTGGAGATGATCGAGATGCAGGATAGTAGTGACCACTCCGAGAAGAAGTTGCTTGACTTGTACGAGACGGCAAACCTCCGGCCGGTGATGGCCGAGATTGTCGAGAAGATATTGGCCAAGAAGTGTCCGAGTAGACTCCCGGAGGCATAGAAAAGGGGGGTATGTTGCGAAGTGTGTGGTGGATTATCCCGAATATATCAAAGTCGTTTTGGAGATGGATGACGACAGGACATATCTGAAATATATGTGGGAGGTCCTTTGAAGTATGGAGAGAAGGATTTGGGAGACATTCCCGGGTCCTTGGAGTTTTCCAGGTTGGCGTTTCCAACCTCTAACGGCCTGGTGGCTTCAACTTAGATCGTCATCCAATCATCAAATAACTTTAGGTTTCTTCAAGAAGCTGGGCCGTTGGATTACATTCAACACGCTTGGGACAGAATACGGACCGTTACATGCGTGTATCAAGCTGAAAACAGAAACTGCGGTATTTGATCAATAATAATGGGCTGGATTTATAGACTAGAATTACGAAGGACAAGTTGATCGCAGCATGCTTAAGACGTAGGCTTTTGGAATCCGCGCTTGGATTCATTTTCAGTTCAGGCGAGCAATCGTCAAAGATAAATCGACTCATTGCTCTTATCTTAACAATTAGATGGATGAAGACCCCGACGGTCGCCTTTTCTTTTTCTTCACTCGAAGTTTGCGCATTTATCGTTTAAGAGTAAACATCCAAGTAGAATTACCGCCTGTCATTAAGATCCGTTTATATGTGGGACACCTTGCCATTTCAGTGATCTTTTGTTAACATGTTTTACTCTCAAATGAATTATTCTGCCTGGGCTCCAAGTATCAGTGATCTTTTGTTAACATGTTTTACTCTCAAATGAATTATTCTGCCTGGGCTCCAAGTATCAGTGATCCTTCTTGTCTACATCCCCAGGTCACTGTGTGCTAATTCTGAAGGGCTAAGTACTAATTTGTATGCAATTGAATGAGCAAGAGTAAAATGACAAAGAGAGATTAGTTTGCGATCAGGGGAAAGCGGTTATTGGAAAGACGATCTTGTTGGGTTCTGATAATTCCTCTCTAGCTTGTCCAGATGCTTTATTCTTTCCACGTGAATAATGTGTACAAGTTAAAAAAATACGCTCCTTCAGAAGTTGTAGTAGATTAGAACTCTGAGGCCAGGTTAGAGGGCTTTTCAAAAAAAGAGATACTCAACCCTCATTCCCATCAATCTGATATCCATAAATCTAGTCTCCATCAATCTAATATCCATCAATCTAATTTCCATCATACTAATCTCCATTATTATACAACTATACACTCGTCCCTCCTCTACATCCCATGCATCTTCTTCCACTGCGCCATCTTGCGCTTCAACTGGCCCACGGACATGAACGTCTGGTTCAACTTCTTATCCCACTTCATTTTCTCGTAGTCCTCGCCGTATTTCTCATGCAACTGGCTCAACCAGTGGTCCTCGCGGTCCGAGGGCCGGGTCTCCCGCACAGGCTTGGCGTGCTCCTTGTTGTACTCCTCCAACTTGTCGATGATGGAAAACCCCGTTTTTTCCTCTTTTTCTCCAGGCTGCATCTGCCCATGGATGACCTGTAAGATCTCGTTCGTCTCTGGGTCACGCACAATGCGCGCCTCGCCCACGGGGATCTTGGCCGGGTCCGTCTCGGTCTCCACGGCCTCGACTCTTGCGGATTTGCGGTCGTTTTCGCCGTCGTTTTCGCCGTCGGAGTCAGAACCAGAATCGGAGCCATGGTCACGTGACCTGCGTTCGCTGACCGTCTCCAATTCGGGCTCCATGCCTCCCGTCTGCTTGCCTAGACTCACGGCCAAGCCAAGCTTCTTATAATTTTGAATGAGCGTGAGTTTCGGGTCCCAGTATTGCGCCATGAGCGGATGGCCGGTCAACGTGACCTTTTTCTTGCTGTCCTTCACTCTTTTCGAGTTTTTGCGCACCGACGAGCGCGCCATCTTTCTCTTTCTCACGGACGTCATCGTGTGTGTGTGGTGCTATGTGTGTGTGTGTGTTTGTGTGTGAGTTCTGTTTATCAGAGGTGTGTTTTCGTGATTCTGGGGAATCGATGTGGGACCAGAACGAGAGGTGCAATCTTAGACTTATCTTATTCCAATGCGATGCGATGCGATGCGATGCGCTCTTTTCTCTACTCAGATACCGTGGTGCACGGGTGTGTTGTGGAACCGGACGAACATTCTTCTTCAGTATCCCTGAAATAACGAAAGATTATACAAAGAGGTGGTTGTTTTTTTTTGTTTTTGTTTTTTTAAACATCTTTGTTCTTCTGTGGCTGAGGTTTTTTGGTAGGCTTCCTTGCGCTGTCTGGAAGGGTGAGCGGGCTTTTGCAACCACTCTCACCATCCATAGAGAGTATAAGTCAACGGTAGTCAACATGTCTTGGATACTTTGTGAGTTTCTCTAGTGAGTTCTTTTTTTTTTTTCTTTGTTAAATTCTTTCTTTCCATTCCGTTGCTTTTGTTTTTTGCTTTTGTTTTGTTTGTTTGTTGATAACCTCAGTGATGAAAGGTGAGCTCAAAAGCTATCTTCTTAGCTATACAAAAAACCTCATTCAACCCAAAATCACATCTGACCAATAGCCGACCATAATTCCGATCTGACTTAACTTTGTGCTAAAATCAAAATTGACAACTACCCAATAATTACCAGTTTTCCACTCTAGGCAGTAACGCTGGGGCTAATTCACGCGAACGATTCCTCACACATCCATCCTTTGACCATTTTGCAGCTACGTAAACGGAAGTTTTGAGACAGCTTCTGAGTTTTGAGTCTTGGTAAATTTTAAATTTTGGTGACTCATACACTCTGAGACATAGGCATAGTATCTCAGTGCCGACATTCTCCTACTATATGGACGAATAAGAGAGATCGTATCCCGGGATATGAGAATGGCCGCCTATACTGAGGATCTTGTGGTTTCTCATGATTATGAGTGATGAGTATAACATGTCTGAAATATGTAAAAACCCTTCTTTGCTGCCCTACTAAAGGCCATGTTTCTTGTTTTCTTTTATTGGTGGAGATGGCTAAGAGAGGAGAGCTCTACACACAATCTATAGAAGCGTAAAAAATGGAATGACCCAACGACATATCGCATTTTCCAATTCACTTGCTGGCGGTTGTGAAATCTTTACTCTGTGGGATATTTGATGGCCAATTACCCGAGCCATAAATCGAACCAAACTGCTATTATATCCTCCCAGAAATACTGTGCATCAATGTATACTTTTTGTGGAATCTGTTTTCAAGATTAAATGAATCGTGTGCTTGTAAGATGACCTTCAGACTACAAGAATTTATTGTGTCCTACATTCGTGGACTCCTTTGTTAAACAATCGCTTTTCCCTTTGAATTGACTATTTCGTCCTTGACATTTCCTATTTTTCCATACTTTTCATCTTCCTCAACTACTAATAAATGTCTCATATAGACAAAAATGCTCTCGACTCATAAATAGCGTGCTAGTTTTTGACATGCCTCGACAGCTACAGCATATGTACGACCCTAACTGAAACGTTAGTACCAACGTTAAGGATTTTATTCGATCGAAACCCTGAATAAAGGGATGCTCAAAAGTAAACTGTACAGATATACATGAAACGTCTAACCCAACGCGAGGTCACATCTAATGAATCACCTTCTACGATTTCGACCTTACCTCCCAGAAAATACGTTTCCGATGGTCTTAGCCAACCAATTCAACTTATTCCCGTTCTCAAATGAGGTTTCAGCTGGCACTAACATGTCTCTGAGATTCAAAGTAGTTGAGAAACAAATCTTTTGCCTCCATTATTTGAAAAAGTCTAGATCTTTGGCGTTTTTTACGTCTCTATACTGTATTGTTTCATATGGGTTTTTATGGGTTTCAAGCAAGAAAGGGAATGCAGAATGCGTCATGCATCCCCGGCCTCGAAATTAAAGCTTCACCGAGGCATTCTCCGCCCTCTGCTTTCAAAACATGTCTTTGTCCAGTTTATAGCATGATACATTTTCCGACACTTTTAGACAATCACATACTGTGCACCATGTATAACATTGTCGTTGCAAGAGTCGGCAAGAGTCGATATGAAAATGAAATGGAGCCCAATCTTTCATCGGCCCTTCATTTATGTTAATCTATCTAGGTGCAGTAAATTAGCGGCTGAGATTTTGTCAGTACACTGCTCAATATGACGCCTTCTTCTCGCTTCTCGAGATGGTTTTTGTTTACGCCAAGCTCTGGTGAATGTTGATGATATCATCAGAAGCTCTGGTGAAAAAGAAGAGAGAAAGAGTTTCCCGATCTTTCTCTCATCATTCATACATGAAAGTTTACCTTATACTTCGAGGGTGTGTACATGGGTCTGTTTTCAATCATACGATTCATTCTCGAGGCTTAATCTTATACCTGTGCAACACCTCACACAGACAAATACTCTTTTTCTACACCACATGGCACACAGCAGCCCACCCGGCCATCTCCCCATTTCCCCGCTCTCTTCTCTTTTCTCTGTTCTTATTACTTTCAAATTCTTCTACGTCTATATCATACCGGCCAGCACTCTTCAGCCGGCCGTTCTACTAATCTAGTTGGCCTCCACGAAGGCTCTGTAGGTGGTGAAAGGCTCCGCGGTCGACGAGGACACCAACTCGACCTCGGTCTCGGGCGCAATGAAGAACACGTAGCCGGTCTCTACAGGAAGAACCTCCTCGGAGCCCTTGATCTTGATCAGACCCGTGCCGTTGGTGGCAATGACGATGGAGGGCCCGGTGAACGCGTCGAAGTGCTGTTTCTGGCCCTCCTGCGCATCGAAGATCGTCTGCAACACGGCGAACTCCGCGATGGGCGGGTCGTACAACACGGACGTGGGCGCGTCACCTCTGGACTTGGCAAACGGCAAGAGCGGCATCTTCTGCTTCTCTACTGAGTCGTACGAGTAGGTCAACATCTCGACCAAGTTCTTGACGTCCTTAAACTTGGGCGTGAACCCCGCCCGCACCACGTTGTCCGACGCGGCCATACACTCGATGATGTCTCCGGAAATATACGCGTGTGGGTCCTTCGCCTGCAAGAACATTGCCTCGCCGGCGTCCAAGCGCACGTGGTTCAACATCATGCACCCGCAGAACAAGCCGATGTCGTGTGGGAACTGCTTGTTCAACCTGAGAATCAACTCGGCCAAGCCGGGCGCCAACGTGTCGAAAGTGTGGGGCTCGTTTTCTGCACGCGTGACCAAACTGGCAGCCTTCTCGGCGATTTCCGCGTCGCTCGCGTTCATCACCTTGCCAAACACCTGCTGCAACAACGCGCGGTTGGCCTTATCCTCGGCCGAGCCCGTGGCGGCGTCGGGGCGGATATGGGTGGCGAATTCGTCCGCGGTGTCGGCGCCCACAAGCTGCAAAAACTCGGGCACCGCCTGCAACGAGGCGGCGATCTGGGCCAACGGCTTGAACCCGCAGAAACCCTCGAACGCCGTGACGGCGATCGCCATTTCCGGCTTGTGGTTGTCGTCCGGGTAATTCTTCGGGTCGGCGGCGTGGAGCTGCGCGGCCAACGCCTTGTCGGGGTGCGCCTGGATCGACAACACCTTCTCGATCGACAACACCTTGAACAAGAAGGGCAACTCCTTGGCGGAGCCGAACTTCTCTACAATCGAGGGGTGCAAGTACTTGGCGGCGTTTTCGCCCACCACGTCCCTCAACACTTTACCTTGCAACGCCTTGTCGTCGGCCACCTTGGAAGGCACCGAGGGGTGGGTGCCCATCCACAACTCGGCGTAGGGCTTGTTTTCGTCGACCACGGTCGCCGGGTTCGACTTGGCCGCGAACCGCGCCACCGCAGACGACAGCCCGACCTTGCCCCAGTCGTAGTTCTGGTATCCGCAATCGATTCTGAACAATTGCGACATCTTTACAATACGAGGGTGGATGTGTGAGTATGTGTGTGTACGTGTGAGTCTGTGTGAGTACGTGTGAGTACTTTGTGTTTTTAGTGGTTTGGGCGTTAGTCGATGGGATCAGAGCCTACCTGGTTACGCGAGTTGTGTTTTGGGGCGTGCTTGCTTCGAAGTCAGGCTCGTTTGCACAGGAATTCAAACTTAAAACTCAACGTGTCACCGCAAAAACCGTTGTCTCCAAATACGAGATGTGTGCGGGTCCACGTGTCTACGTGTGCAGTGTGCACCCGTGCGGGATGTGGGACGGTACATAAAGTGTTAGTGTACACCAGTGTTGTAAAAAAGTAGCGAGCGCGATATTTTTTAGCGAAACTATCATGCGATTAGTTTTGCGATAGTTTCGATTGTGTCGATGAAAATATGGCGACGGCAAATATCGACATAGTAAAAATAAATCGACAGATAATCGACGGATTATCTGTCGATTATCTTCGATAAACGGGTATATATACAGGAAAGGTTGGGCTCAAACTGTTTAGAGTTTGTGTTACCAATGTCCTTTCGTTACACAAGTGGAAAGTTGCTCATGGTCGAAGTTTTGCCTGAGGGCCGGGGGATAATGCGAAAAATAAAATAAAATATCACAAGACCGCACAAATGTATACCACACGATCAATAGGGCCACGCCAAATTCTTGATGGACAGGAGATGAGCCCGAGGAAGAATGTGCCATTCAATCCCGGGGTGACCGATGAGCACCCTTAGGCCGAGGTTGAAGGGTAGACTTATGCTCCTATTGGACATCTCGGATCGTCTCGGATGTTGAGGCCGATTCATTCCGTGGAAATTCCAATAGCAGAGTGAACAATCAGTCAGGCGTGGAGCCCAGGAACATGAGCGATTTGTTTTTACGTAGAATTACTGCACGCGTTGACGATGAGAGCGAAGCTCGGCGGTATCTTGTTGAAGCTCGTTCAAGCTCCGAGGATTCGATCGCCCAATATTATCGGAGAAATCAAACCTCATTTCCTACTATTTACCGGATGGCGAAAGACTTCTTGTCGATGATGGCCATGTCCGCGCCTCCAGAGTCGCTCTTTTTTCGAGTGAGGAATATAGTCACGGATAGGCGTAACAGATCTTCACCTGTTACAATCAAGAGTTTGGTTGTTTGCAAAGAGAATGGCTCAGTTGGTACAGTACATTTGCCCGTGGATGACACTCGGCTGCCCGTGAACGGCTCAGGTCCAGACAATGAGATTGCTCAGAACGGTTCAGAGACTGTTGATGCAAGCAACGCGGATGATTCGCAGGAGACAAGCCTTACAGACCACTTCACTGTCGCGAGCACGGATAATGATTCTGACTGCATTACTATCGGAAGCACGGACGACGAGTCTGACGGTGTTGAAAGTGGGACTGATTACGAGGGCTGAAGTTTTCTGATGGCACACCTTAATTATGTAGCTCATATGAATTGCTTAGATTGATTTTCAAGTTTCCAAAAGACTGATGGTCTTTTTCATTTGTACCCCAGGCGCAAGTGACCATACATTTTCTCTCGCGATACGAGATTGGGTCAGTGGATCGACGGATTCAACTAAAGTCGATCCCGCCTCACATTACAAACGCCTTCGGGGCGTGCACGCAAGCACTTGTTTCACTGCAGTCTGAAATCATGCCAGCACGTGCTCAAATTGGTAAAAATACCCATTTATCGGCGAATAATTTTCAGCTAATTTTTATGATAGTTTTTCGATGAAAATACTGGCAAAAATATCGAAAATAATTTTCTGTAGTCAATTTTTAGTAAAAACAATCGACTTTTTACTCATTGGTGTACACCGCGCGCGTTTTAAGGTTGAGCTGCACGGATGCGTGTGTGGCCAATGAAAAGGAGGCGGATGTCACACTGCAGTTTTTTCACCATCGGCGATGAAGCGTGGGAAATGACCTTCAGGGCCCGCTAAAGGTGAGAAATCTGTACATATATGCTGATCGACTTGTAAGGCGTGCACCTTCTTGGTATCCTTACCTAGTATCTTGGATGGTTCAAGAATGTGTACAAGATGACTCGCTGTGAGGTGGGTTTTTTTTTCTTTTTGTTTCATACTAGATATGATGTATTTGTGCTCTGTACACGGCACAAAGCTCCCCTTTTGTGGATGCTATGGTTCTTTGATGCCTGGTTCTCAGAAAGCTGGTACTTTTCTTTCGATTTTGGATAGATTCATTGATTAAAGGGGAGCTCAATAGGGAACTGAAAATTATGGGGTATCTTAGAATTAGCCTTTTTCCAAAGAGGTGGGTCGTGCAGCGTATGGCAGGTCGCGCCACGCGGTGTGCGCTTCAACAGCTCTCGCCAGTAATTTCGTGATTTATGGCTTTTCCGGAGGCTATAGTCACAAATTTTAAAAAAAAAGTATGTTTGTGTACGACTTGATTGTTGATGTTTTCCCATGTCCCGGAGAATTTTAAAAAATCATATATTCCGATTTTTGCGGGACATTTTTATCCTTTTGGTTTCTGCCTATGAGCGTGTGCTCACGTAAAAGCTTTAAGCTTCTACAAGCAGAGTGATAATGTTAGCACATGAATTTGAACGAATATGACAGTAAAACCATAAAAATATAATTCAACTGAAAACCGATATGAGCCTAGCCATCCTCCTCAGACATCTGACCCATAAAAATATCTACCTGCTCATGCCCAAAATGAAGGAAATAACAACATACCCAAATAGGCCCACTTCATATCTCCCCGCAAGCTAAAATTGCGTTTTAGATAAATCAACATAATGCAATAATAACAGGGTGAAAGCTACATGATCATTTTCACAATCGCCGATTCTATACCGTCCTTAGTTAACAATTAACGGCAAAGAACCTTCTGTTTTCATTTTTAACTATGTACGGGGTTCAAACGAGATTCACCACCCTGAGCTTAGCACTAGCCGCCCGCAGGGTCACGTGCCGCCCCCCCAATTTGCAACATCAAAAGTCCACACAACTCGACACACACCCAAGGGATTCATTTGAAAAAATCGACAGTCAATCAGAAATCATCAGAATTATACTTCCCCATTAGATCGTCCATCCCCTCCTACCCGTTCCCCCGCAACAGGCATGTCCTGC
>JAJMCI010000038.1:0-80293 GCA_030565705.1 Metschnikowia baotianmanensis
AATCTCGAACACACCATCTTGCTTGGTTCGTTGACACAGCCCGCCGACTCTATCATTCCAGACGCTTAGAGCAAAGAGCTGGGGTTCATCCCCATATGGCTAATATGAAGAAGAGAAACTGGGGCTTGTGAAAAATGTACTCCCTTGGTACTCGGTGTATCATCCAGACGTATTTATGGGTATATATCAAAGAAACATATCGTACTACAGGAAAAAACATCCCCTTTTCAACTACTCTTAAAAACCCATAAATAAATCTGGATAATAAACTGAGTATCGAGAGTTTTTTTATAGAATATTTGGTGAAGTTTTTTTTTTCCTGCAACACAATATGTTTCTATGAAAATTACAACCTCACATCTTTGTTAAAAGTCCCACCAATGGCAGAATTTAAGCATACGCTTAGTGCTCGCGGAATTGTTTAGTTTGAAGACTTTCCACTCGGGGGAAAAAATACATCAAATTTGAAAAGTTTTATTAGAAGGGCTGAATAGTTTTCCTGATCGAGCATTGCTGATCATGAACCCAAACTCGAAAAAGATTATGCAGGTGTTCAAATTGTACGACCATGCAACAAACTTGGTATAAAATCAATATCGAATCTGATAACATCAAGAAGAAGAAAATTCATACGGAATGTAAAAGTTGTCTACATCTGATCTTGAAATGCATCAAGGATTGAGATTTGTGGTGTTGAGGACTTAGGTCACCGAATACATGTAGCATTTTCAGGATTGACTGAGGATACCCTTCGTTTAGAAGAAATTCAATTAAAGTTGCGAAAAACTCAAAAATAAGGTATGCGTTGGTTGCTGACAAATTTTTGGAGATTGCAACCGCAGACGCGACGTGCGGCTCCCCTGGCACGCAAAGTCAAAGTATCGAGCCCGTGTATCGAATTTTATTACTTTTCCAAGTCAGTGTGGTTGAAATTATTCCAGTAGTCAATTGAATTGCTCTAAGGTTAGGCACCCCTCGCTATCTCCATTCTTGGATGATTGGAAGATCGCGCCGTGCATATTCTTCTTGAGGGTTTCCCGATTTGGATATCTCCGCTTTTCCGCGGAGTCCCCACCATTTAGGACGGGGCGGTTCACCTCGAATCCAAAAAAAATTTAAATGCAGTATTTTTCACAAATCTGATTAAAATCCTTGCGCTCGCGATGCACCGGAGAAAACCTATATTGGGAAAGAGTGCAGGGCTCAATCCCGAGGGGACACCTGGCGATGTGCAAACTCCCGCCGTGTCTCTTGCGTAGGCGTTATTTCCGTTATTATGACAAACTATTTTATTCGCCCAGATCATATAAATATGAGGTTAATTCCCGTAAAAGAGTCTGATCTTACAGGTCTTTCTTATACTTAATTTCTTTTCGCCAGTCTTTGTTGCCGAAATTATCCTCGAATCCACATCTACCTTGAGTTCCCGACTACTGTTCAAAAACTTTTATAGAAACGTCGCTAAATGTTTCGCCAACTTTTGAGAGACTCGTTTTGGGGTCAAACCATCTATCACATATCAGGACGGAAGGTCTTACAATACAAGGAAGATTCGCCCACATACGTAATTCCCGAAATATACGATGAGCTAGCTCGGGCGAAAGCAGGATTGGTTTCATCAGAGGCTTCAAATGCAGCTAAGCAAGCCCTAGGCAGCACTGACACAAACTCAGACGCAAGCAGTGAGAAAACTAATACAATGGCCGCCAACGACACGATACTTGTCACGTGGGATGGCGATGACGATCCAGACAATCCATACAATTGGCCAAAGCTCTACAAGATCCTATTCGTCACAAAAATCGGACTTTTGACCGCATTTGTCTACATGGCATCGGCCATCTACACACCAGGATTGGAGCAGATCATGGAAGATATGCATGTGGGAAGAGTGTTGGCCACTTTACCTTTGACGCTTTTTGTTTTCGGATACGGAATAGGCCCCATGATCTTATCTCCGTTGTCCGAGAATGCTCGGTTTGGAAGAACATCCATTTACGTTGTCACGTTGTTTCTCTTCTTCATCCTCCAAATTCCCACCGCTTTGGTCACAGATATCGCGTCTTTGAGCGTTTTACGTTTTCTCGCCGGCTTCTTTGCTAGTCCTTGCTTAGCTACTGGTGGTGCTAGTTTGGGCGACGTCATTGCCCCTGAGTACATGCCTATGGCACTTGCTGGCTGGTCCGCGGGTGCTGTTGCCGCTCCTACTTTGGGGCCTGTGATTGGTGCTGCCTTGGTGGTTGCAGGTGGATACCACTGGCCATTTTGGTTTGTGTGTATTTCATCGGGAGCACTCTTTTTGATATTGGGTTTCTTCCTTCCGGAGTCTTACGGGAAAACCATTTTGTACAGAAAGGCTGAAAGATTGAGAGCTCTCACGGGGAATATGAAGATCACAAGCGAGGGGCATCTCGAGAATGAAGCTAAAAACTGGAACAAGATCTTGGTGGAGACCTTCTGGCGTCCATTTGAAATCATGATCTTCGAGCCTGTGGTATTGTTGATTAACTTGTACTTGGGTATGTTGTATGCGATCATATACCTATGGTTTGAAGCGTTCCCGATTGTCTTTTCCGAAATGTATGGGTTCACATTGGTGCAAATGGGTGCGAGTTACACCTGTCTAATTTTTGGCCTTTTGATTGGCTTGTGCATATACGTTCCCGTGATTTGGAAGTTTTTCTCCAAGAAGATAATCAGGGGTGATGATGTCCCTCCTGAAACTCTCTTGCCACTCTGCACCGTTGGAGGTATATTATCTCCGACCGGGTTGATGATTTTGGCATGGACTGCTACTCCTTCTATCCACTGGATCGTGCCGATGATCGGTGGTGCTTTATTCATGTGTGGCGCATTCATCATCTACCAAACCATGTTTAACTACCTTGGAATGTCCTTTTACAGGTTCTTGGCCTCTGTATTTGCCGGGAATGCATTTTTCCGTGCCACCATGGGAGGAGCTTTTCCGCTTTTTGGAAGAACCTTGTTTACCAACTTGAGTACTAAGAAGTTCCCTGTGGCATGGGGTACCATGATCTTGGCGATCATCATGTGGTTGATGGTGCTTATCCCAATCTTATTCTATCTCAACGGTCCCAAATTGAGGGCCACTTCCAAGTATGCCAATTAAAGGTCTTTGACTTTTCTTGGTTAGCATTGGGGGGTGTTATACTACTAAATACAGCCGACAATGAAATTATCGTGAACATAAAAGAGTAATAAACGTGTCCTATCAGGGTAAAATTTTATGTTTAACTAAATTAGAGGATTTCCTATTTTTGCCGTACCTAAATTTATATCGCGCGCGCGATGCTCCAAGATCCAAGTCAGTCTCATCTCAGACCAAGACACTCGCTCCTCATTTAATTAAAGAATAATAATGCTATAGTCATGGCTGTTGAAATTATAACGGAAAACTCACAGATCGTGAAGTCAGTGAAAAATATTCTCCAAGCCAACGATTTGCTCGATAGATCTCGGAAAATAACGAAAGACGGCCCGAGGTTCCGTATCTTATCAAGTGGTTCACTTTCAAACACCGCCGCTTTGCTCAAAGAATATAAGGAACAAGTTGTGCTTAAAGTTGTGGAAGAGGAAACTTCTACGCAAAGTGATTCATTTCTGGGTCTTGTTGCGAAATATCTCCAAGAACATTTGAACCAAGACTCTCAATCACTTATCCTGGCACTCATTGCAACGCTACCCAAGAAGTGGTCGTTATATCCACCTATGGTACTTTTCAATAACGGCTCCTTCGCTTCAGACTCCTGGCTGGAAATGTTTCATTTGCTGATAGATAAGGAAGAGCTTTTTGCGTTTGTGAGTAAAGCGTTTCCAGAAACTGTCACGCACTTTGCAATGAACAAGCCGATCGCCGCGGAGGATATAAAGCGTATACCCGTCAACTTAGTGCCATTGTGGGGCGATTTTGGGCCAGACCTCACCGCACAACTTCTATCTGAGCCATCAGCTTCAGATCTAAAGGAGGCATTCTGGTGCACTGCATATCAAAATGGAATCTACCAAACATGGGCCCCTCGATACACGATGTTCTCGCGTGGTAATATCAAAGAGAAGAAGAGAGTTCTAGATAACTTCAAGAATCTTGAGGGGAAGAATGTGCTTGATCTTTACGCTGGCATCGGTTACTTCACACTTTCTTACCTAGCAAATGGAGCCACTGTATTTTGCTGGGAGATTAACCCTTGGTCCATCGAAGGTTTGGTCCGCGGTCTACAGCGAAACGGTCACAAGTTCAAAGTATTCATTCATAAACAGGTGGTGTCACGTGCCGAAATCAATGGCTATATGGCGGAAGGTTTCAAAGCGTTTGTATTTTATGAATCTAATGAATACTCGTCACAGCGGTTGGCTGATCTCGGGGTCATGGAGATTGCTCACATAAACCTTGGACTACTCCCGAGCCTGAAACCATCTTGGCCACATGTGCTCCTCGCCAGCAAAGAGTCGAAACAAACTACCGCTATACATGTCCACGAGAATGTGCACAAAGACAATTTTGAAGAGCTAAAGCAAGAAATAGAGACATATTTTGAGGGCTCTGTCATCCATCTAGAGAAAGTCAAAACCTTTGCCCCAGATGTGTGGCATGTGGTGGTGGACGTACAGGTGTAATTTAGGCAATGAAACCTACCTAAATATCTATGTTTCAGATCTTCTCATCAGTGTTTAAGCTTCATCGCGATGGTTAAGTTGCTAGTACAAGAAGATACTGAGACGAAAGCACTCTGAGAAACGTTGTGATCACTTCTCATTCAGTGGCACATTGCAGACTCGATACATTTTCTTAAAAGCTGCTAGGCAGCATAAGAAAAAAAAGTCAATTGATCATCTTTACTTTCGTTGAGAACAAGAATTGGTGACAAAGCCATTGGTCCGCTTCTTTGTTTTCCGCATGAGAAAATATCTGAATCGCGTGGCGCAACTCGGCTTCAAGACGCGCGGCAGAAGCTCAAAGGTCAAAGCCGTTCGTAGCCATATCGAGGCCAAGAATACTTGAAGTGCAGTGTGAATACTGAGCTTTTCAATAACAAAAAGAAGCCTTTGACGAATTTTCTGATGTGATTTTGACTTGTGAGTATTAGGGAGGTGGAATTTCAACTCTTCATGCCTCGATCTGATTTGACGATGGCATGAGTTAGTTGCTAAATTTGATTTCTTCGCGCGGGTGGGCGCGGTCATTTTGCATCCATTGTATTTCGTTATTATTATCGTATATTGGTCGACGATAATAAAGATGAGTCGGCCTACGGTTTACTTGACTATGCATTTAATTTCAATTTAACCTAGCCCAACTATACCTGGTGGGTTTTTTTTGTTTTGGCACCCCACAATTCATCGTTTCTGACTTCAAATGATGTTCAATCTAATGCTAAGAGACTCGTTCTAAGGCACTGTTGTCCATCGCTCCTCCAGCGGAAAACACTTCAAGTTCAAAAATGAAAACGTGGCAGACGAGGCAATCAAAAGATATGAATAAAAGAAAATCTAAGAAAATGGCTCAGAATATTCATAACAACATAGCCAAGATCAGACGCTGTACGGACCTGAAGACGTCTGGCGAAAAGACCCTCGCCAACCCAGACCAGAAAATGGTCACGGGGGATAGTCAGGATGACCTTGATAACCAAAAAAATTGGTCAATCTATATCAAAGTCTTTTTTGTTGCTGAGACTACAATTTTTACATCGGTCATGTACATGGCAGCGGTAATCCACACCCCGGGAGTCGAAGAGATAAAGAAAAAATGCATAGCGGGACCGTATTCGCCACTTTTCCATTGGCGTTTTTTGAGATTGGATATGGTATTGGGCCTATGGTTTTCTCACCCCTGTCTGAAAATGCATGTTTTGAAAGAACGTCGATCTATCTTGTCACGCTGTTCATTTTTTAATCTGAACTGCGTTTGAAGCAGACATTACCTCTGACGGTCTTGCAATTCATAGCCGGATTTTTTGCAAGCCTGTGTTTGGCAACTGGTGGTGCAAGCATTTGTGACATTCTCTCAGTGTCTTATCTTCCCATGGCACTAGCCGGCTGGTCTGCTGGAGCAGTGGCTGCTCCTTCAATTGGACCACTAATTGGTGCTGCATTCCATCTCCCGGTCATCTACAACAAAATAAAAAAGAGATTGGCGCGGGGAGAAGACGTCCCATCATATTCGTACTTCCCAATGTGCAATGTGGGAGCTTTTGTTGCCTGTTAGACTCATCATTTTCGCCTGGGCTTACACCGCCTCAGTCAGCGGGATTGCCCCAATGATAGTGGCGGCCACATTTATGGGTGGAAGTCTTATGATGTAGCAGATATTGTTCAATTATATGGGGATGTCTTTCACGAAATATTTGGCTTCCGGTTACGCGGGTAATGGCTTTATCTATTCAGTGATGAGAGGTGCATTCCCCTCGTCCCTCGTTTGGTGCGCCAATGTTCAACAATTCGAGTACATCCAAATACCCAGTGGCGGGGGCAATGATCTTGGCTTTCATCACTATGGCCATGATTCTCATCCCGGTGATGTTCTATTTGAACGGTCCAATACTCAGATCGAGGTCCAAGTATGCTAACTGATTGAATTTCGATTGAATATTGGCCGAGCATTGATCATGAGTTGATTTTGTATTCTGGAACAAAAGCCAGACGTTTGCGTGTTTCAGCTTTTTCTTTTTTTTTTTTGATAGAATAAAGTATTAGACATGTCTAATCTATCAATGCATGGCTGTCAATTGCTACCCTACATACTCCAGTATAATTTTAATAATTTATGTAGTTTCTTTTCAGAAAAAAATCAATAATTTTCATGATTGGTGTTCCATCTAAAAAAGGGTCGGATTACTCGCTATTGAAATGCTTTTGCTGCTCATGTCGTATTAAATGTAACACCGGATTTCAATCCATCGCGTCATATGCCAGATCGATATGCACCTTGACGCAGGTCCACGCGACTAAGTAAATTCAGCCCCGAGCAATAATAAAAATGAGTCTCAGATCAGGGGGCCTAAAATGTTGCCTCTCATTTCGATAATATGAGCAACAAGTTTTGCCTTCGTTCGGCTAAATCTTTTGGGGGCTTCGATTATGTTAGTTTAAAGGCGAATTGGGAAGTCACAAGGTTGATCATGAGTTTTTATGATATCTACCAACAGTTTCGCATGTAAGTATGCATCTAGCCCCGTCATGGCCAATTTTAGTAGTAGGGGGCTTTGGAGCAACTCACCTGAAGGTTCGAAGACTGCGCCATGATCCATCAGATAAACTACTTAAGGCTATTTTTGACCTCTTTGGTCGATTATAAAGCTGAGTAATTCCTAGTGCTCCGATATTCGATAAGTTAGAAGTTACTCCATTAATGTTCTACCAGATCGTACGAGACTCCTTCTGGGGCAACCTTATATACCTAGTATCGGGCAAGAAAGTTCTCCGATATCGAGAAGAGCTGTATGCGGATCTCATTCAAGAAAAATGTATGTTTCAAGCTAAGATTGAAACCAAGAAAATCACAGGTACGTTCGATGACGTCAAGTTTCCTGAACAGGGTCCGTCGGCAGCATCCACATCAACACTGTCTATAGCGTGTGATGCCAAGGGCTTTGCTGAAGACAACCGGATTCTTATACAATGGGAAAATGACAACGATCTTGATAATCCATACAACTGGCCCGTGTGGTACAAAGTCTTCTTTATTATCCAGATTACAACCATGACGACATTAGTTTATATGGCCGCAGCAATATACACCCCTAGCGTGGAAGAATTAATGGATGATATGGAAACCACCAGATTGATTGCTAGTCTACCTTTGACCTTCTTTACCTTCGGATACGGCTTGGGCCCTATGGTGTTTGGCCCTTTGTCTGAAAACGCCAGGTTTGGAAGAACCACCATATATATAATCTCATTGTTTCTATTCTTCGTTATGCAATTTCCCTGTGCATTGGTCACGGACATCGCCTCGTTGTCTGTCTTACGCTTTTTTTCTGGGTTTTTTGCCAGTCCGTCTTTGGCAACTGGTGGTGCAAGTATTGGTGATGTTATTACTCCTCCGTACATGCCAATGGCCTTGGCAAGTTGGTCTGCAGGGACATTTTCAGCCCCATCTGTTGGGTGCTTGATAGGAGCTGCTCTTATAAAAAAGGGAGGGTACCATTGGCCATACTGGTTCATCTGCATTACTTCCGGTACTATCTTTCTCATTAATGGGTTTCTCCTTCCCGAGTCCTACGGAAAGACCATCCTATATAGGAAAGCGTCTAGATTGAGGTCCATCACTGGCAACAAGAATATCACAAGTGAGGGCCATATAGAAAACGAGCTGCACTCCATAAAAGACGTGATCGTGTTTGCCGTGTGGCGGCCTTTCGAGATCGTCATGTTTGAGCCCGTTGTATTATACATTGATCTCTACCTGGGGTTTATCTACGCCATCATGTACATGTGGTTTGAGGCCTTTCCCATTGTGTTCGAGGAAATGAACAGCTTTAGCATGTTGGGAGAAGGTGCAAGTTCACTTTGTCTCACAGCAGGACTCGTCATCGGAGTAGCATTTCATCTTCCTGTCGTCTACTTTAACACAACGCGAAAAATGGTGAAAGGCGAAGATGTCAGCCCTGAAGTCTATGTCCCCATGTGTATCTTTGGCAGTTGTTTCTTACCTTTGGGTATGATCATATTTGCATGGACGGCTACACCTACACTCCACTGGATCTATCCTATGATAGGTGCCGCCGCATTCATGTTTGGTGCGTTCATCGTGTACCAGACATTGTTCAACTATATTGGTATGACCTTTCCTATGTACTTAGCCTCGGTCTACGCTGGTAACGGGTTCTTCCGCTCAATGATCGGAGGCGCCTCCCCGCTATATGGAAGGGCAATGTTCACGAATTTGGGCACGAAGAATTTCCCGGTGGCATGGGGTACCACGTTGTTAGCATGTATCACATTGGTGTTGGTACTTGTCCCTATCTTTTTCTACTTCTGGGTTCCTCAATTGAGGGCACGATCGAAGTATTCTTTCTGAAATTAACATCATAGCATGTATAGAGCAGAGGGATAGGCTGGCTGATTACAGCCCAATTTATTCAATTGAAGGCACACATCTCTAATTAGAGATGATTCCGGTAACAGGTCGTTCCTCCGGTCCTTTTTTGTTCCGGGAGAACACGTTTTAATGTGAAGGAGATAGCATTGGATTTTGCAATCTCACCAGACGAACTCTCCGAATTTAATAATTATTTTGTACCTCTCTTGATACACTACTCGAATAACAATCCCTATTAAAATCATCTCATAAACCAAACTTTAAAACAAACTTCCAAATCGATCAGTGGCACGCCATGGATCTCAATTCTGCTTCGTCGCCCCAGATGTAATAGCCCAACCCTGCACCGACAAGAACGGCCATCATGTACCAGCCATTATACGTCATGAACACCAACATCAACATGAACGAGTACCCCACTTGGAACGCATACAACGCAGCCAATTTCACCCTGAGGGCGCTGGGAGCTCTCGTGTTGGCGCCACTAGTCGTGGGAGTGATCGGCGCACAAAACGCCAGGACACAGCGGGCTTTCCAGTGGGAGATCCAGCTCCTCGCTAACTCGTAAAACATACTCAACAAGACAAGCGCTAAAATCGTGCCCAAGAACCCCTGGACGGTTTTTACATGCCACCATTTGTATATCACGCAAGTATTCTCCCAGTCCCAAGTGAATAGCATCTAAGCGACGTGTTAGTACTCAGATCGAGTAATATGATCAGGCCTCAGGGCTAAAGGATACGTACATTCATTTTGCACATGTCGTGCATGGGCATGTCGTGCTTCATCCCACCGTGTGCTGAATGGTCCATGTTTATTAAAAGTCAAAGCTAAATTTCTTTGTGTCTTTTTATTTTTTTTCTGCAAAGTCGAAGTTTGTTAATTATCTGGTCTTGATAACGGGGTGAATAATTCAAGTGTACGTGGGGTGATGTATGGACTCTTGAGCACACGCGGACTCGCAGCCTCGCATTATTCAGCATGCCATTTTCAGGCCAGAAGCGGTCTTTTTCCATCAAAAGATGAGCAAGTGGAACCAGCCCAATTCTGCAGCAAGTTAATGGAAACTTGCTCGTGGTTGCATGTGATTTGAATTACGTTGCAGCGAGAAGAATTATGTACAAATTAGAAAAGTCGAAAGCTAAAATGGACTCCATGATGGGGATGGGTTTGCTCAGTAGCCTCATATATAAGCTGATGTATGCATGGAAGGGGTGGGGACACGTACGGCAAGTATTTGTGAAACTGAATTTGAGCCTCAAGTCAGGCAAAACTCCTGAATTATAATGGGATCATCCTAGCGGCGCTTTCTATTTCCATAGAACATATTAGACGCGAACGCATTAATTTTGAGAGACACGCATCACGAGTCTAACAAAAATCATTACTGCATTCCAATCTTGAAGAATTAGTCGTCATTCTCGTCCTCCTCGTCAACCTCCTCATCATCATCCTCGTCCTCCTCGTCACTCACCAATACAGACGCGTCAAAATACAATGACGGATCTAGAGATGAGATGTTGGCTGAAGTGACGCGCCCATCAAGAAGCAATTCACTCATTATCTTTCCACTTCCTGGAGCATTGTTGATTCCCCAACAGGAGTGTCCTGAACACAAGTATAAGTTCTCCACGTTCGTTTCTCCAATCAATGGTCCACTCGAAGAAGGAACATCAAGAACAGGAAGGTAACACGCCTGTCTCTTCAAGATACGGCCTTTGCGCAACATGGGCGACATTTTGCCCGCCTGTTTAAAAATATCATCGCACTTCGACTTGACAACCTCAACGTCGTCGGTGGTCTCTGGCACGTCGACTGCAGAGTCACCCTCACCGCATACGTACACCTCGTCCTTTCTAGCATAAATTTCGGGCGACACGTAGGAACCCTTTGCCGCTTTGTACTCAGTGAAAATAGCATATGGTGATACGCTCTCACTCTTGTACGGTTCCACTGTGATCGAATGTGCCCTCAATCCAGAGATAGGACAGTCTGGAAGGATCTTGGAAGTCCATGGGCCTACAGAAAGAACAACCTGGTCACCTGTGAGGCGAATTGGGCCCTGGCCGTTTTCTGTTTGTGCAGCCTTGATACTGGTGGGCTCATACTGGATTCCGGTGACACTTCCTGTTTCCATCAGGTAGAGAACCTTATTGACTTTACCCAAGATAAGCTCTAGGGCTCCGTCCGAGTCCTCGACGGCCTTTCTTAAAAGGTAGTTGGTAAATTTATAGGGGTGTACTTGAGCAGTGGTGTCTTTGCCTCCCAAAGAATGGCACCCAGTGACTAGCTCTTCGGACAACCAGGTCAAGTCGGAGGGAAGCTTTCTGTTCTCTGGCAGTATCGTTGCTCGGAGCGTTTTCTTCGGTTTCTCATCGCTACTTTTGACTAAATTCGTTGCAGTCAGTTCGGACGGATCGCCACTTTCACCTTCGGCGACTGTGTCTGGCACATTACTGATGTCTCCTTCGACAGAGAGGGTGGTGAGTCTTCTATAATCCCATTCGTTTTCTCCATCATACAAGTTGGAAAGTTGTTGATGTAGCTCGAAAGAGAGCGGTACAAGCTGCAGCGGGAACGCCCACAATGCCAAAAGGCCCCCGGCCTTTCCGCTCGCTCCTCCCGCAACACGTTTGCTTTCAACAAGAGAGATGTGGTGTTTTTTCGGATCGAACTTGGGGTGTTTCACGAGGTAGTACGCAGTGCATACGCCGATGATGCCTGCCCCAACAATGATGATGTGTTTCTTGCCCTCCTGGCGGCCCAGAGCAGTGGACCGAAACTGTAGGTAATCAGACATGGCAGAGAGGAAATAGGGTAGCAGAGTTTCGGTTCTTCGAAATGGGCGCTTTAGACTTAAATATAACAAGATTCTAAGAGACTCTAGAAGTATATACACAAATGTGGTGATTCAATGAAAGAAAAAAGAGATTCCTTGGCCTCCGTCAATGTCGGTTGTGGCATGCAATTTACTGGTGCACCACGGCAAGCAAGCCGTTGCGCGGGGCGGTAGTATGGACGATGCCATTGAGAGTCAGCCAGATGCATGGCCGAGGCGGCTCAGTGCAAACGACGATTTAAAATATCTACTTAAAATTTCACACTTCATGGTCCATTCATCCGGATTATATTGTATTTGATCCAAGTTTCCCCTGAAAGCTTAAACTTGATTAATTGCTATTCCTCTTGTCCCGGTGCTGGATCGCGTGACCCTGTGTCGCAAGTAAGAGGGAGAAAGAGCAGGCAGTGGCAAAAAAACAGCTGATTTTATTGGAGTGTACTGCACAAACCTTCATGGTTATTGTCTGCGGCGCGGCGTTCCGGGGCCGAGACTGAATCAAAGGGTCTTATTAAATTCACTCAGAGAGAATGTAGGCAAAACTCGGGCCGTTGTTTCTGGAAAATAAACGTGCCAAATCAGTAGTTTTAGGACACTCCGCCTTTAAAAGATTGTCTCTATAATTGTCATGTTTGTCGGGGAACGCTCATTCGCCCTTTTCCATGGTAGTGAGTGGTTGCGAATGAGGTAAGATTGCCTAAAGCATCTTCTCCCGCTACTACCATTCTGTACATAAACACTCTGTAGGCCAGTACATGAATTTCTACATGTGAAATAAATACCGAAACAGTCAGCAAATCTCGATGTTTCGTACCAACCATTTGGGAGAGGGCATGTGAACCGCCAGGCACATCCCCGTCTTTATTGGGATTTAGTCATGGATTCCCTTATGCACTATGATTCAATACCGTGGGCATTTATGTGCGATAGCTTGGCATCATGCTCTTTGTAGTTGTCATTGGATTTGTGGTCCCCATCTATTTAGAAACAAGGGCCTGATCGATCGAAGAGAGGGGCATCATGAGACTAAATACTTGATTCCGCAGTCGATTGAGCTTGGAACCTCTTAGGTTAGGAAGAACACAATGAGTGGATGTTCCCGAGAGATCATGCTCAGCTCTTGGCATAGCATGTAGCTATTCCTTCTCGCGAAGCCAGTTCATTTCCATCTCTCTTGTTTCCTCTCTAAACCAATTTCTGCTTCCTTTGGATGGCCTTCCCGCTAAGCCAACGGCCAAAACTAATAGTCTTCATAAAGGCCAACGACGCGACCATTAAGGCAACAGTCATGACCAACTTCTCGTTTTTCTGCCAGAGGGCCAGGTCGAAGAGGTGAATCTCATCTTTCTTCTTCCTCTGCAAATACAACTCGGTCGGGTCCAGAGCGTCGTTCCAAAAAGGCTCGACATCCTGGTACAAATAAGAGTTGCGTTCAAGCTCCTCCGCGCGTTTCGGGTCGTTTACGACATCGTGGAAAAGCTCGAAAAGCTCGGGCATCGAAGCGATGGCCAGTTCAGGGACTGGATGCACTGGTGCCAATTCGTCCGACGTGATCACAATCGTATAGTGTGGCGAGGGTACTTTTCTCAAGATTTTACGGATCAACTCATCGACATCGGCCAAGGCCATGTTTCTTTCAGGTCCTTCTTCTGGAAGTGCGTTGGCCTCGACGCGAATCACACGTTTTCTCGTGTCCACATACGCCACCACATCTTCATCGTTGTGGAGTGACCGGACCGACTCAGCCTTACATGTCCGTACAATGTACTGTTCTAAGAAGCCAAGGTCCAAAGTGCCGTCTACCCAGGGCAATCCCACCACGGAAGAGGCCATATGAAGGTAGTTTTGAAGATACCGCCAGTCATTTTTGCGTGCTGAGAGCATGTCTGTGTTAGTGAGGCCCGGCAAATTGACTAGCACGTATACATCAGACGAACACTCGGTAACTGCTTTCTTGACCAAGTTCGTTACCAGGACCGGATCCTGAGCCTTTGTATTGGGCAGTAAGATCTCGCTTTTTAGCCCGGGGATGAGCTTGTGTGATGCAAAAAGAAAAGGAACTGCTTGTAGCGCATGGACGGCGGCAGAAAGGAAGAGTAGGTTGCATAAGAGAACAATCATCGTTTGGGTTTAAAGGTATGTGAATGAGGTGTTACGAGTGTGAATATCTCTCTGGTTATGGCAAGTTTTATATACATAAACTTTCTCCAATTCTTTCAACAGATAGCACGGTATCTTCTATGGCCGGGTTTTTCCAATTTTATGTAAAAGTTGTGGCTCAGATTGAAGAATTAAACGAGAGAATGTGATCTGGAAAGATCAGAGACGCGATGTTAGACCAAGGCCCAGGGCTCAACAAAACACAGCCAGGAATGCTAGGCGCACTCCCGCAGCAGTAAATTTTGCGGCCACCCTATTTGGAGTTGGTATGTGGGAAGGAAAAATTGAATCTCGAAAAGAGATGATTTCTAACCCTCAAATTGTAACTTTGCTTTCGTCGTAGTGTCTTTCTTCTCTTTTGTGTTTGTTATCATATTTCCTGGGGTTGATGCAAATACATCCTTCCTGCTAAGGCTGTAATATGCTTTAGGGCTTGTTCTCCGTGACGTACGCTGACATGATGCACCTGTTATTAAAATTACGGATCCCGGCTGCCTTAGTGATATATCCTGTATATCTCACATATTCCGTGTGACCTTTGATTTCTCTCCTCGAACTGGTTGCAGTTCAAATAATACTTCTAAAGCATGACTCAAAGACACTCTGCACCGTTCATGGAGTGATGTAAATAATACTAAATCAGGCGCCAAGTAGTAGAAATAGACAAGAGTCCAAACCTTGTATCTTGAATAGCCCTGCTTATTGTAGACTCTTCCCATTGTTCATGTCTGTTCTTGATTGTGTGTTGCTTGTGCTGAGTGAGTGGTTTTCCAACATGAATCTTGCTGTGATTCGAATTCACCCGTCTTACCTTACAGATGGTCCCTTTTTCCTGATCACTTGGAGATTCTACAAAGTCACAAAACATATAAAGATTAAGTTCACGTGTGTGGAATGAATCCTCGTGCATCGGAACACTCAAGCTTGTCTCAGTTCGGTTGCATAGCCCTGGTAACAATGGGTAATTCCAAACAGCTCTACATGTGCAAAACCAACCCCCCGCTGAATTTCACGATTCGAGATATAAAAAAAGAGAATATGCTACGTGTGTAAAGTTTCTTTTAGCCGCGAGGAACTGGACCGAATAAGCGCAGCGAGTCGCAAATTAATTCCTATCTTTTTGAAAGTTAAAGCACCTGTCATGCTTTGGAAACTAGCTTCATTCTGAAATTGGGCTGTGTGACAGCTTAGTCACACTCAATCGCAGCATCAACCTCCAAATAATCGGCAAAGAAGCCACCAAACAACTTGATCAATCTCACTATATCGGACGCACCACCTGTCTCTCTGATCGAGTGCATAGAGAGCTGAGGGTTTCCTAAGTCCAATGTCCTCAATCCCAACTTCGCTGAAAGCATGGGCCCAATGGTCGAGCCACATGGAGAGTCGTTTCTCACCACGAAGAGCTGTAGAGGAACTTTGGCACGCTGCGCTACTGCCTTAATGAGCACGATTCCAGGTGAGTTTGTTGCGTACCTTTGGTTAGCATTGATCTTAATAACAGGACCTGCGTTAATGTGTGGACGGTTGGCCTTTTCATAAACTCTTTCATAGTTGGGGTGGACGCCGTGCGCTTGGTCAGAAGAGAGTAAGAAGGAGCGGCTGCACATTCGTGCCATGGCACCATTATCAGAGTCGGCAAGACGTGCAAGGACATCTGGTAAAAACGACGAGTCTGCTCCCTGGGCAGACACAGAGCCGATCTCTTCGTGGTCAAATAAAGAGATCATCAGGGCACCTTCTTCTGCTGGCTCAGAAACCAACAAGCCTTCCATTGAAGCGAAACACGAAGTCAAATTGTCCTGTCGAGGAGCAAAGATAAACTCATCGTGCATTCCGCCCAAAGTGGCATCTTGATAGTCACAGAGAAGAAGCTCAAAGTCCTCTATCTGCCCATTTTCAACGCCCAAGTCCTCAGCGATAAGCCTGAGGAGTGACTCGTTGTGACGCTCTACTACATGTTTCACTGCCTCGAACTCAGACGTCGAGAGCTGGAGACTGGGGTCGTCGGCACAGCTATGGTGATACTTTTCCTGGCCCGCGATGGGCAACAATTCCGTTTCCTTGTTGAATTCAAACTTCTTGTTCACCTCTCTGTCGAGATGGATCGCCAAGGTGGGGATTCTCATCAACGGCTTTCTCAAGTGCACCAAACGTGGCAAGTACTTTCCTGACTTCCCCTTCACGTACACTCTTCCTGCAACACTGAGGTCTCTGTCAAACCATGAGTGTGCAATGAGACCACCATATTGTTCCACGCCGACCTGAATAAATCCTTCTGCGGTCTTCTTGGAGATGGGTTTAATACGCAAGCCTGGGGAATCTGTGTGTGCGCCTACAATTGCCACCGGACCGCCCTTCTTAAATCTTTTCCCGATCTTGAACGCAATGAGTGAGGACCCATTTCGCGTGACGACGTACTTTTTTCCAGGTTGCAAGTCCCACGCGTCAGATTCCTTCAACACCTCAAATCCATCCTGAGTCAACTTCTGCTTGACATTGGCCACAGCATGATACGGTGTAGGTGAAACCGTGATGAAGTTCACAAGACCCTGTGCTTTGCTTTTTGATTCTGCGTCCATGGTGTACCGGAGATTAGAAACTATTGAAAATACAGTTCGAAGTCGTTGGTTTAGTATTCAATAATCGAGACGTTTCGATCGGCGTCTGATATCGCTAAACGTGACATGCAGGTCGAGCCATATCTCCACGCGGCACTCGGTTGGGCTTGTCACGTGACTTTGAAATTATTGTACCAATTTGCCATCAAGAACCTGTTCGAAATGGAGACTCAGAGAAACGTTTGCGCTTGAGTATTTCATCACAAAGGCCTCACACTAGTGAAAGACGAAAAGGTTCCCAGAAAGTAAGAATGTCCACCAGCGAGCTGTGTGGCTCCTGGCGCGCCGATTACCAGCACTGCAGCTTGTCATTCAATTATATATCGGCGGAGAAGAATTCGTCGGGATTGAAATCCGACGGCAGTAGAATCGGCTCGGTTTTAACGTGGGTATCTGTAGGCTCGCATTTGACGCCGCTCGGGCTAGGCGATACGGACGCCCTTGCGATTTCAGCCTCAAGCTCTTCCTTCCGCGCAGTTTGCATCTCCAAGACATACTGTAAATGCTTGATATAGTCCACCGAGGTCTGCAAGATGAACGCCTTGTTTGGTTTCGTATCTTTCATCCGTACCGATGAAATCAACTCCTTCATTTCCTTGGTGTTCAGGTCTGGCTGTTTCAGAAGCGCCTCCACGGCGCACACTTGCGGTGTTAGAAGGGAGGGAGGCACGAGGAGCCCCAAGACCTTGATCTTCTCCTTGATCAAGTCCCTTCTCCTTCTCTCCACCGCGTTGTGGAATTCTCTCCTACGCTTGGCTTTTTCCTCCAGTGTCAACTGCTTAGATGCGGGAGATGGCTCGGCGACTTTACGGAGGTGTGTGTTCGGGACTGCGCCCACGCTAGATGGGCCCATGCCAAAGTTTTGGCTGTTTGGCAGTTGCACATTTGCTTGCGACAGCAAGTATGACGGCGTCAAATTCACGCCGCTGCTCTGGGACAAGGACATGGCCGGCGGCGAGTTGAGGTAGGAGCCTAAGTACGGCAGCTTAAGTGTGTCAAATGAGCCGTCGTAGGTGTGTTGCTGGGGCGAGAGGAGGTGCTGCAGAAGGTACGAGTTCAGCGGCGGCGGGATGCTGACACTGCCATGGCGCAGGTGTGACGGGCTGAACGTGTTGTTGTAGAAGGAGGGCGATACAGAGTCCTCCACGATCGAATTGAGTTGGCTGTAGTTGGCGCCGCGCGAGTTGGGCGAGAAGTATTGGGCCGACGATAACATGTTGAGCCCTGGGTTGCCGGAGTTGCCGGAATTTCCCTGGTTTGCAGTAATTCCCGTGTTGCCGGTGCGGCCGTTCACCGCAATGTTCTGTGCCATGTGGCCGATATTGCCGTTGCTATTGTCGGGCAACACTAGCAGATCCAAGTTCGCCAAGGGGTCGTTTCCTGTATTAACGCCGGCGCCGTCTCCGTAGATATTGTCTGCGCCAAACGCGTCTGCCCACCCGTCGTTGCCGCCGGCGGCGATATTGGGGGAGACCGCCTGCTGCGTTGGGGAGCCAAGGAAGTCAAAAGTCTCCAAATAGGGGTCTTTAGCCACCGGAGGGTTGGGGTTGTACATGGTGTAGTCAGCCCGCAGGTCGTGTGTAGCCGACGAGTCCGGCGTCACGGTGAACTGGAGGTCGGCTAAGTTCGAAAACGGGTCGGGGTTGGTGCCCCAGTTGTTATTGGTACTGTTGGCAGCGTTGGCAGCGTTGGCAGCGTTAGCGGGATTGTACCGCCGCTTTGTGTCCTCATAGGGATCGTTCAAGAAGTCTTCCATGGCCTGCTGTTATGTATTTGGAGAGTGTGATATCTGTGTGTTTAGATAGCGATGGTGCAATGAGGAGGCTTATATGGAGTAGTTTGGTGCGCTATATGGGAGCGCTATATGGGAGCGTTATATGGAGGGAGACCTAAATGACCTTCAGCGGACACAAGAAGACAAGAAAACAGAGAGAAATGGCGAAAATAAGGCTCAGGATGTGATGAAAGAAGTTTCTGGAACTTCAATTGATGTCAGTGGGCGCAGTGCCTGTTAAACGTCTGGTTCTCGTTGTTGTTGTGTCAATTGCCTACAGCTGCTTAACAAAGAGAGCCACCATGAGTCGCCAGCCTCGCGTGGGGGCGAGGTTACCCGATCGGCTTTAGGCGTATGAGGAAATACAAAGAGACGGACAATCGAGCTAGTTTTGTATTTAGTTTTGTTGAAGTTGTAGAGGGTTTCAAAATTGCATTTCGGATTTTATCAAATTATGTCGAAGAGTAATTTTTTCTAATTCTTTTAGAGAGAAAACGAGAAAATGCTGCATTTCACTAATCAATTATATTCTTTTTGATTTGGGGCTCATTGCCTGTTCCTCATCTACGCCGGACCTGGCCTTACCGTTTCCATCTCAGTGCGCACAGTGAGAGCGAGACGAAGAACAAGGTTATTGTTGTCTGTGGGCTAATCTATTGTTAATGCTCCCTAAAAGGAAATTCCAGGTTTGAATTAAGAGATCAAAGCCTCTTTCCCCCGGGTGAGCATTGCATAAGATTTCAAAATCGCTGGCAGTTGCCTCTTGTGGGCCTATTCACCCACATCAGGTCCAATTGTAGTTACGAAATTTGCAACAAGCCGATTCGGCAGAGTCCAGCACACATACTTTGCTTCTCATTGAGAGTTTAGAAATCGGAGCTTGGAATGATGCTTCTTTATTTATATCTCGTTATTCTTCCTCTCTTTAAAAGTCTTGTTTAAATCTGGAGTCTCTGATCATTCTTAGTCTTTGATGGTGAAGAATGTCAAAACGTGCTTCATTATTGTGTTACTGGAGAGGCAAAAGGACATACCCATACTACATATGCCAAAAATTGAAGCTCAAGGGCACATGCAATTGATATCATTTGCTAACTAGAATCAGAATATGGACTTCTTCTTTTCATTTACACACCATACTCAAAATATTCACTTCTAGGCGGTCTTTCGCTTATTAATCAACTTCTTCTTCACGTGCTTCTTCATTTTAGTCTTCCGCTTGTCGGCCTTGGCAGTCTTGGCGGCAGCTTTTCTGGCCTTTTTCTCGTCTTTATCCTCGTGCTTTTTGCCCTTCAACTCCTTCTCTTTCTTGGGCCTGAACTCTTCATCTTCCGAATCTTCGTCACTATCGCTGTCGCTATAGTCCACACTTTCTGAGTCCAGACTCTCACTCACATTCTGATCTTCCTTCACCACCAAGTCCGTAAGGGTATCCACCTTACCCTCCGCAAATTTCTCGAAATCCCGCTCTTCCAAGTGGTTTAAAGACCTCACCAAGTGCAATGATCTAAAAATTTCATCCTCCGCGTTGGAGTGCTCCATCTCGGATTTCAAGGGTAATTTGTCCAAGTACATGCCTAATTGTTCATCAGAATCGTCAGTGACACCAAGCTGCTCGTTCTCCTCTGTAATATACCTGAACAATAGTCTTTCTGGATACACATTGATTTTCTTCCTTGAAAAAAAATCGTTGACGTTCTTGATATCCATTCTGAGAAAATCAAGCGCCATCGGGTGCTCGGGCTCCACAGACTGCGACACATCAATGATGTAAAGTTTATCGTCGTGCACGATCGAGTTGTACTCGGACAAATCCGCGTGTACGAGACGGCACGTCTTGTACATTCTTCTCATGTAGAAAAGCATCTGCTGATAATAGTACACGATCTCATCGGTGTCCTTGAAAGGGTGGTCTCTCAATTTTGGTGACGGCTGTGCATTACCTTTAGTCAAATACTCCATAACTAGCACATGCGATCTAAGTTCGATCGGTTCAGGGCAAGGGATTCCATTCACATATAGTCTCTTTAAGTTTCGGAACTCTTTTTCTGCCCAAACCTTCACCATTTTACGCGGATTTCCATTGTTCTTAGTGTTTCTGAATCTGAACTCACCGTCCACGTACCTTTCTCTGTCCTTGAAAACCAAAATCGACGTCTTGTAGATTTTTACTGCAAACTCTCTAGTCGTAACCAGTGGATCCTCGTGGTCTCCATGGTAGACGTTGGCCTCCTTACCTGTACTAATGCATCCATTGATTCGAGAAATGATGTTTTTGTTGATAATCTTGGCCAAGAACTTCATCGTACGAGGGTCCAATACCTGCTCCACAGTAGCTCTGTTGGCGCGGTCTTTTGTAGTCTTTGGTCCCTTCTTCAAGGGCTCAGGATTGATAGATTGTGAATATTTCTCTACAATGTCTCCACGATCCGTGATGGTTTTCTCCTTTTTTGGCTGGGGAGCTATTGCGGCCATTTCGAAGCCCGAGCCAGAGTCGGAGGTGTCATAGTCCAGGTCCGATTCCAGGCTGTATGCTTGCAAGGACAAATCGTTGATGTCTTCCTGGATTTCTTCACTCATAATAATTTTCTGAATTTCTTATGCTATGTAAATGAATTTCTAAGTGATGCAAGAAAGAGGAAAGCTGATATCTGGGGTACTGAGATGAGATAGTAACAATGAATCTGCAAGAAGCGGGATGAGAGTGATTGATGCAGGCCCGATGCTGCGACGATGCCTTGAATTACTGGGTCGTGAGAGAAACGGGAAGTATTAGCTACGAGACAAAAATTGGCTTCAAATGACATAAGTTAGGAAATATATCTTGCTAGCATATCGAAGATTTAAGAAGCTATTGAATTGTGGGGGTTAACCAATTTTGGCTCTTTTAGTGTGCTAATTAGCTTAAGCGCTCACTACACAGCAGTGTTCGCGGCCCGGTCCGGGAAACTCACCATACAGACACTCACGGAGCTTCGTTTGATCTAATTGATCTGCTTGTCTCATTATCTTACGATCTTGACCCTTTGTACCCATACAATCCAAACTCTTCCACAAAATGAAGCGCTCGATATATGACCTGCTTCTTCCCTCAGTATGTTTTCTTCATCTTCACGCATAACATGCTTAGCACTCATTGCGAGTCAAAGGGACCTTTGCAGGACTTAGAACTTCCATTCAATTGTGGAATTCGAAAAAAGACCTCCCAGTTCAAGTACCCTCTAATACGACCCTTGGGTCCAATCGGAAGAGTCTGGAGACCCACATTGAATTCGGAAGGCCAAGAAGAAATCTTTCTAAAAACAGCCCATGCATTGTCCTCATCTAGGCTCATAACTCCAAGACCGGCTCCGAAATCGACCTCCAATTACAAGTCGGCAAAAACGACGACCATATAATTTGCTCCATTTTACTAACAAGATTCCAGAAATTTCTCTTCGTCATCCCACTATATATTGGAGTAGAGCTCGTCCTCTCTTTTGCCATATTGAACAAGGCCGGCGGTGTCTACGGTGTGCTCTCCATCTTGACCGGCCACCACATGAACTTCTGGCAGTGGCTATACAACTTGCTTGCGTTCTTGGTGCTCCCGTTTTACATCTCGGCACTCTTCAGTCTCCTGGATAGGGCAACTAACTTGCGTAAGATGTGCTTGGGTTGTCTGATTTACATTCTCGACACCTTGATTGGGTTTCTCTACACACTTTACTTTGTTTACTTTTGGTTTAGCCGGGAAGACAATAACCCTGCCGGAACCGTCGGTGCCGCTGGAACCGCTGGTGCTGCTGGTGCTGCTAAGGCCGCTGGCGCTGCTAAAGCCGCTGGCGCCGCATCTGAGGCCTTACTGGGGTTGGCGAAAAGGGCTGTAGACACTTCCCAATCTGCCTCACCGGGCAGAGAGTTGTTTTTGACTGTTAGCGGCACATTTGCGACCACTGCTGTGCGCATATACTTCTGCTTTGTGATTATCTCATTCACCAAGCAGCTTTTGCTCCAGTCGATCAACAAACAGCGTGATCATGGCCATGACTCGGTCAGTGAGCACGCCACGCACAACTCTGCCGCAGGAAAGGTCCGGAAGTTTGTCTATGCGCTTGAAATGAGAGCAAAGCATTTCTTCATGGACCAGTTTGCTTCTGGTGCATGATGGTATGCAAGAAAGATCTAGGGAACTATGGTGCCTAACTGGCTTTGTCATTCATATTCCCGCCATTAGAATCATCAGTTTTTGGTCGGAGACGAGCTCGTGTAGGGCTATGCATGTGTGAATGAACCTAAAAGTGAAATAGTAGAGAAAGAGAGGCTGTCTCAACGTTCTTAATAGCAAAAATTAAGTGGCAGCGATTGAGCCGCTGACTTCGACAAGCTCAAGGCATCTGAAGCTTTACAAATCAATAGAGATAGAAATCGATATATGCCACCCGTGATACAACCAGACTTTTTTATGGCCAAAGAACTTGCCACTAATCATGGACTAGTCTTGCTTTGGAAAAGATAATAATTTTTCCGTCTTCCTCCTTGTCTCTTACTTGCACTCTGTATTCTGCGCAGCCACTGTTTGCAGTGAGACTGCGAGCAGGTCAACATAAAAAACAATATTTTCGGTAGATACATTAATCAAAAGAAAGCTATGCAACTAAGAACCTCGAATAAATCAGTGCCTTGAAAGGTGAAAACCAGCTTTTGGTGTGTCGTACATTTTTTTTGTACGAAGAGCAAACTGTCTGACCACCAATCCGGTAGACCCGCAAAGGCTTTGACCACTCAGTCAAAACGAGAAACATAAAATTTAGGAAAACTTTGAGCAGACTGGATGATTACCACTTTCTGACTATTGAAAAAGAATTCAATAGTTTATACCAGATAGCTTTAAAACGTTTTGTCATAACTAATGAAGTTCCTGATTTTTGACAGCCAGTTTTCAATCTCTTATTTTTGCCTTTGCGTAATTCGCAAACATTAAATTCATGACGCGTGGAAGCTTTCGCGACAAAGTTGAAATGTCCCCTGATCATGAAAACTACGCCATTAAAAGAGAGGCTCGTCAACCAGCACGTCTTACTCCCGTTTTGGAATACAACTATTCAAAAAAGCCCCTTCGCTACCGAAAAATACCAAGAAAATACCAGAAAAAATTACTAGAGGATATATTCTTTGTACCCGAAACACACATCACTAATTTTTTAAGTGCACTCTTGCTGTTGTTCGATCCCCGCATTTGACTGACTCACATTCATTTACTAGTTATGGGTCAATTTACCAGTTCCGAAGAGTCAGGGAACCTACCTAAAGAAAAATTCTCTACACAGGAGATCACATCTTTATTTCAAGCCCGTGTCGCTGGTTTGTTCTCCAAAGGCGAGGCCGCGGCTATCGTATCGAAGGTCAGTGCCAATGATCATTCCGAAACCGAAGTTGCATTGACACAAACAGATCTAGCCGCCTTGCTCAATGTTTCTGATTCAGGTGGCGGTATCGTTTTCGAAAATCACGGAAATTTCACTTCAGATGGTTTTAATAATCATACAAAAGGAATCGCAAAATCGCCAGTTGCATCTTGTCTTGATATACTATATAGGTCGTTCATGGTGCTTGGAGCATTGCCAATTCTCGATACGAAAACGCACAGAAAGAAAGAACTTACCATCGAAAATCTCTTTGTGGCGCTCGCAGTGTATCTGGGCCGCTTTTCCAAGATCTGGCCTGACGTTGATTACTTGACGTTGGTCTTTCTTTCCCTTGCACACGCCCCAAGCGATGAGGTCGATGTGAAAAGGAATGAGAATGAAAATATAAAATTATCGTTGATCGATGAATATGACGAGAAAAATGACAAATCCACAGACAAAGACTATGCCGTCAATGTCTCCCATCCAAAACAATCTGGCAAAGAAGATCCCAAGGCTACATCCCGAAGAATTCAGTGGGAGAAGTTCGAACCTCTAGTGAACTACGAAAAGCTTGACGTGACCAGTATGTCAGTTTCTGCGTATGACTTAGCGCAAGTGTTCTCGCTTCTATTGATTGTAAATTCGATTCCCGACCAATCGCATGTGAAAATGCAAGCGCAGATCTCGAAATTGGCTTTTGAGAAGTGGAAGCTGTTTGAAAACATTTCGTATACTCTCTTGCGATTCTTTGGAACCGAAATAACTGAGGTCAATTGCAAGGATATCAGATTATCCTTCGAATCGTTTAAGGCTGGTATCGAAGGGGCGATGGATGGCTTTGTGTCGACAAACTTTGAAAGATTGCTCAAGATCTCACTCCTCCTGCCCGCGGTGCAATCAAATATCGCAGAGAACTCACCAATAGTTGACGGAAAGCAAGTAAAGCCCGCTATACAGTTTACACCGACACGCCTTGTGGACGAGGCGACACTTTCTTTGCTAAATCTCTTTTTGAAATTCACAAATTCTGATTTGGAGGTGACATCACAAAACGTGGTGGAGCTATACAACGGGGCCCAAAGCGGGTTCTCGATCCGGTCCTTAGAACTGAAGATCTTCAAGTGGCAGGCCCCAACGATATTCATTATCTCGGGAAAAAGACTAAAAAGCAAGACCATTGCGAATAATAAGCGGTACCAAGATTTCGATACCGAGTATCCCCGCCATTTTCGGTCGGCTGAAAACCGCTTAAAAGGTTGGCAGAGTGACAATGACAGGGTAACATATGCAGTGTTTGTCAAACAGCCATGGAGAAACTCGAACAAGAATAATTTTGGCGACGAAGAAACGGCGATCGTGGCCATACTGCCCAGATTCGATTTCTATCAATCAAATCGTGGGCGCCCCACATCTGGCAAGCTGATCTATTTCAACAATCAGGGCATGGGGATAGGCTTCGGTAACGAGCAGCCGATCAATAAAAATAATTTGAGAAACTACTTCCCCGGCAGTGTCTCATTGACCATCGAGGCTAACTTGGAGTTTGCAGTCTTCAGACACATTGTCAATGCTCGAACCAATGCTCCCCAATACTTCGAGAAGTCTTCCCAGGCTTCAGTTCAGAGACAGGATTTCGAGGATCGCTTTGTCATCACTGACTTGGAGGTCTGGGGCGTTGGGTCCACAAAGGAATTGGACGAACAAAGAAAGCAATGGGAGTGGGAAGAAAAGCAGGCTCAGGCACGGCAGAGCGTCAATCTTAGAAACATGGGCGAGGAGCGTGCGTTCCTTGAAATGGCTGGCTTGGTGGGAAATCAAGGGTCTGGGGGATCGGTATGATCTGGGTGATTTGCACCCAATTTATTGTTAAGCAGGTAAGTTTGATGAGAGCGGAGGCCGTCCTATAAGCGCGTCTTCAGAATAGAGGTACGATGAAAATGAAAATAAAATGGAAGGCAATGGAAAAAAAAAATGTAAAGACTTCCATAAGAGGATAGACGTATTTTTTTTATAATTACGGTGGAAGTGTCGCGGTTGCAAGTGCTTGCGACACCAAAATTACAACGTACACCGAAATTTACTTCAGGCTTTTCAAAATAGGACCATTTAGCAATCAATCTTCTTTCTGCTGTCTATAGAAAGTACTTCCTAATTTTGAAGATTGGTGAGTTAATAAACATCTATCAACGGTAGATACATTCTCTCGCCACGACCTGCAGGTATTACTTGAGCTGGGACCATATGCGAAGAGCATCTCATTGAGCATCCGTAAATAATTAGATTCAACTGATCAAAATATAAAGCATGGCTAAAAACTCAAAGAAGGCATCAGGGCCCCAGAAAGACGAGAGATTCTCATCTTCCGCTTATGACCCTCGTTTCATTGTGCCCAGCACCAAAAAAAACAAGGTCAAGGTCGATGATAGATTTTCCAAAGAAGAGTTGAGAAAGCTCAATGTCACCGCCACCGGAAAGAAAGCTAAAGTTGACAGATATGGTAGAAAGATCAAGGGCGGCGACGATGGCAGCTTCGAAAAATATTTTGAAGAGGAAAAGAGCGATTCCGAGCCGGAAAGCGGCAGCCAATCTGGTAGTGGCTCGGATTCCGAAGACTCCTCCGACGAGGGTTCCGAAGACGAAGATAAACTGGAATTGCCCGCTAAAGCCAAGAAATCCGTACAGTTTAAAGAAAATGCCAAACCCGATGCGGAAGAATCCGAGCTGGAAGATGAGGACGAGCTGGAAGAGGAGACCGGTTTCATAGATCGCGCAAGAGGTGAGGGATTGCAATCGGAGTCAGATTCCGATTCTGACGAGTCAGAGTCCGAAGAGGAGTCTGAATCTGAGCCTGAAATTGAGGATGCCAAGCCAGAGGAAGGTGAGCCCAGTGCCACTTTTGCCGTTGTGAATTTGGACTGGGACAACGTGCGTGCCGTGGACTTGATGTCTACATTTGCATCGTTTGTGCCCAAAGGTGGCAACATCAAGTCTGTGACGATATATCCATCCGAGTACGGGAAGGAGCAAATGCAAAAGGAGGAGACCGAGGGTCCTCCAAAAGATCTCTTCAAGTCCAAGAAGAAGCTGAATAAGGAAGAGGATTCGGACTCCGACGAGGAGCTTGACTTGACCAACAAAGAGGACTTGGAGAAAGCAGCAAGGAAATTGTATGAGGAGGATGACGGAGAGCAGGACTACGACTCCAAGGCCTTGCGCAGATACCAGCTACAGAGATTGCGGTACTACTATGCGGTGGTGAGGTGTGATTCTGTGGCCACCTCAGAGTCCATTTACAAGAACTGCGATGGCTCAGAGTACGAGTCCACCGCCAATATTTTCGACTTGAGATATGTTCCAGAGGGAATGGATTTTGATGATGACGAGGCTAAGGAAATGTGTACGAAAATTCCCTCCTCCTACAGACCAGACTCCAGTTTTGTCACCGACGCATTGCAGCACTCGAAGGTGAAACTCACGTGGGACGAGACGCCCAAGGAAAGAACCACCTTATCTACCAGACTGTTTTCGCAGAAGGAAATCGACGACATGGATTTTAAGGCATACTTGGCATCCGACTCAGATGGCAGTGACGAGGAGTCTGCTGAGTTAAAAAATAAGTACAAGAACTTGCTCGGGGGCAGATTTTCGGAGAATGCCACCAAAGAGGACAGCGATGGCGATGTGGATATGGAAATCACATTCAACCCTGGTCTTGGCGAGGGAGCCGAGAGGGCCAAGAAAGAGCCAGTGGAGCCCGCGGAAGAGACCACAATTCAAGCATACAAGAGAAAGGAGAAGGAGCGTCGTCAAAAGAGAGCCGAGAAGTACCAGAGCCAGATTGAAGAAGAAAAAGAGGAGAAAGTTGCCAGCGGAAAGAAGGACAAGAAGTCCAAGGCCAAAGGAAAAGGAAATAAGGGAGGCGAGGTTGATGAGAAGAGCAAAGCAGAGTTGGAGTTGCTCATGTTGGATGAGGATGAGCAGAAACAGGCCGATCATTTCAGCATGAGAGACATCATCAAGGCCGAGAAGAACAAGAAACACAAGAAGAAGGGCAAGAAGAACTTCGACGACAACCTCGTACAGGACAACTTCCAGGCGGATTTGGACGACGAGAGATTCAAGGAGGTATTCGAGAACCATGAGTTTGCTATCGACCCCACCAGCAGCGAGTTCAAGAAGACCAACACCATGAAACAGATTTTGAATGAGAGAGGAAAAAGACTGCGCAGAGAGGACAAGGAAGGGTCGAAGAAGAGAAAGACCGAGAAGAAGGACGATGGCAGCTCGTTGAACAACTTGGTCAAGAAGTTGAAGCATAAGCAGTAAATATATTGGGCATAGATTACATACATCATTTTTTGAATTAGGAGGCTTTGAAAATTTATGAATGATATTTAGCTCTGGTAAGACTCAGCTTCGAGTACTCATTGGACTTCTCCAAAATGGTATGACAAGTCTTGGGTGCGAAAAGCGAACGACCGAGAGTCCACTAAAAGTAGAAACGACAAGAATTAGAATCTCCCTTGAGCAAGTACAAGAATCTGGGCACAAATTAGTCTGTCGGTGAATTTCATATCGAACGTTTTCAATACCATCGATCGATGCTCAAAGGTAGATTCCTGTGTTCCCTCAAATCTCTCAAGTCCAATTGTGGGACATAAAAGGGGGCGACCGCTACATTCACACCTTTAATCCATGTCATATATAATTTGCCGACTTGAGAAAAAGTATAATACTCCCGATTAATTTATTTCGCTTACAGTTGAAAAAACCCCCCTGCCATTCAGAGTGTCCACTCTCTCGACCCCACGTACGTCCAAGCCCACTTCCATACCAAGTGCAATATCCTGCACACAGACGCGTCGTTTTTCCACGATCCACTTCGTGCTATGGACACATCATATCCACAAGCACACCAGAAATACACACAAAATACACAAAATGAAGGTCTCTGCGCTAGCTATTTTTGTGTGGATTGCTCACGCAACTGCCTTGCATTTCTACCTCAAGACAGGCGAGACCCGCTGTTTCTTCGAGGACTTGCCCGCAGACGCTTTGGTGGTGGGTAAGCTCGACGCTTATGAGTATGACGAACACTTGAACACCTACAAAAAGAACGACTACTTGAAATTGAAAATCACCGTGGACGAGACATTCGACAACGACCATCGTGTGGTGGACCAGAACTCGAAACCAAGTGGTGATTTCGTGTTCAACTCCCACGACAGTGGAGAGCACAGATTCTGCTTGACGCCCATGTACACAGACAACACACACGGCAAGAAGCACCGTATCTTCTTTGACATTGCCATCGGTGCGGCCCTGGAGTATGTGGACCTGAAATCGTCCAAGAAGGTCGACGGCTTGACCTTGCAGATCCAGGACTTGAACAGGAAATTGAAGGAGATCCACCAGGAGCAGGAGAGCATCCGTGAGAGAGAGTCTATCTTTAGAAACCAGAGTGAGTCCACCAACTCTCGTGTGTTGTGGTGGAGTATCATCCAGGTCATCGTGTTGGTGGGCACTTGCACCTACCAGTTGCGCCACTTGAAGGGGTTCTTCGTCAAGCAAAAGATTGTTTAAGCGAGGGGCTACATGAAGTGGATAGATAATGTATCTAGAATAAATATACGACTTGTGTATGCATTGCCGAACGAGTGTAGCTCATGAACATTTGAGATTGTAGCTTACAGTTCCTGGTTGGCGTCAAGCTAAAAGCCATTTTTCTATAAGAAAATTAGGGTCGAATGTGGTATGATTGGTCTGTGAGCCAGAATCGAACACAAATCGCGACTAGTGTAATATCCACCACAATGTCAGTACGCCTTTCTTGGCAATTGAAAATCCAGAGTTTCTCTGGGCCCGCGGATAAACCTTCTCATAACACATTTTGTCCATTGACTCAAAAGAAAATATATTGGGTTAATTTGTTTTTGGTGGAGGGGTATTCAAAGTATACTTTGGGCAAAAGGATATTAGCCACGCCCATGTGGTCAGAAGATTGATTCGTAATTATAATAAGATACACTGAAAAGACATTCCAGAACAGAAAAAGACATCATTCCCTGGGCGCCGAACTATATCTATGTAAAAATGATATTCACGTTGTCAAGTGTGTCTTTTTAGCTGGTTTGGAGTTGTACTTCAGCAGGAATTATAATTGTTTGCAGAAAGGAGATAGCTGATTGTTTCTCTCGAAATAATTAAGTTTATCACGCTGACATGGAGGTCAGTCATGCAATTGGTAATCTTAAATCTAAAGTTGAAAGATCTAGCCGAACCTTGTAAATACTCACCCAACATGAACTTTCGATTTGTTTTCAATCAACAGGAGGATTGTTGCCGGATGAAGAGAAGGTTATGCAAAATTGCTTTCTCTGATTGAGCCGTAAGGAACAGGAAGGATGACGCCTATCCAACCCGAGCGCTTCTCTGAACTTTGTCCTGAAGTTCAGGCTGAGTCCAGATGGGGTAAATTTTGAAAAGAGTTTTATAAAGAAGAATGGCCCAAAAGACGTGACTTATCAGCCATTCATTTATTCAATTTTGGATCTTATGTTCCCAGGCACGACAAAGCCGGGGAGGTGACGGAACATTTCTTCGGGTGCATTGCTTCCAGTTTTACTGCCTAGGCAGGTTACAAAAGCGTGGATAGCGATACATCTATTGAATAGTTGACAAATTTGATTTCAACACGAAGTCGAGGTCAGGTCGGAATTACTGTAGGCGATTCGTTAGGTGTGACCTCCAATTGAATAAGAGGTTTGATGTATAGCTGTACAGATTTTGGGCTAAGAAAGTAATTTCTTAGCTCCCCTCTATTCGATATGTCTATAAAAAAAAAAAATACTGACCTGAATGTAGTCCAAAGTAGCGCAGCAATGTCTTTTTTGGACTTTTATTGCTTTTCGAGAATCAGACAGGACTCTCTATGCAAGACGGTTTTAGGCGGAACGGGGTGAGAGTTTGCCAAAAAAGGAATCTCGTGAACTTTAGAGACTCGAGAGAGGCTTTTTCAGTAGGTGTATGGTATTGACTGACTTTGTAATTCACCAATCGTTGAAAATATTCCGAGATCAGTGAAAAATCCAAATTTGTCCTATCGCGTGCATGGGGCTTAAGGCTATGGACTTTTTGTTCTAGCCAAAACTTGCATATTAGTTGCGGACAAAAAAATGCTTGGCATTCCAGGGTACTTGAGCAGGTATGTATAGAAAAAAAGCTAAGAGATCGTAAATTCATAAAAAAAATTCTTTGTTTCGGTATCCCATACGCCCTGGGGCTGTGCTTAAAAAGAAATCAATAACAAGCATTTTATTCTACGAGTTGCTTTTGCTGCAGCCACCAGAGAACACGTCTTTCCATGCAGTTTAACGCGAAATACGTCATCGAGATGGCTCTAACATGTTGAATATTGCTGAGTGCAGCCACAGGATGACGTGCTCATTGCTGAAAGGGCGATCCGTGCCAAATTCGAATATGCGAGACCAATGCCGTGGCATGCATGGAATGTGGATTATAAGTGCCCATTTCGACTCTTTTTCGTGAAAATTTCTGGGTTTTTTTAGTCTTTTGCATCCTTGTGTTTCCATTTCCACAATGCCTTTGATGGACAAGGAATCCAATAGGTCTCTTTCGGACAAAGACGATGTCACGGAGGACTTGTCGTATGATGAGGGGGTCGTCGCCATTGACTACAAGAATTGTTCATGGCAAAAGGCCGCCGGTCTACTTTTCTCTGAGTACATTTGTTTGGCCATCATGTCGTTCCCTTGGTCATACTCGGTGCTTGGACTCATACCGGGCCTCATTTTTACCGCGTTCGTGTCGCTCACGGTGCTTTATACGGGTCTTATCATCACTGACTACTGCATTGCCTTTCCGCACCTCGTCAATATCTGTGACATAGGGCAGCATCTATTTGGCAACCGCAAATGGGTGTGGTATGCCACGGCCATTTGCTTCTTGTTGAACAACACGCTTATCCAGGCGTTGCATGTATTGGTCGGAGCCAGGTACTTCAATACAATCACGGATAATACCGGAGAATCCGGCTCAAGAAACATTTGTCTGATTGTATTTGCCGTGGTGGCCGCGGTGGTGTGTTTTCTCTTGTCATTGCCCAGAACGTTCTCTTCGATGTCCAGTATTGCGTACTTCTCTGCCATCACCATGTTCATTGCTGTGCTTCTTTCGATGATTTTCGCCGGCATTGAGTTTGACATAGCCAGTGACTGGCATCTCATTCCTGTCAAGGGCACCACGTTTGTGGATGGCATGACTGCGTTCTTGAACATCGTGTACACATTTGTGGGCCAAATCACATACCCCTCGTTTATCGCGGAAATGCGCCATCCTAAAGAATTCAAAAAGGCTCTTTACATTGTCACTTTGGCCGAGTTGATCACGTTCGCTATGGCGGGCTCCATAGTGTACGTGTATGTCGGCACTGCCGATATGACTGCACCGGCATTCGGTTCTCTTACCGGAAACTACAAGAAAATCGCCTTTTCGTTTGCCTTGCCCACCATCATTTTCTTGGGCTCGTTGTACTCTAACGTGTCTTCGCAGTTCTTGTTTTTCAAGATCTTCGATGAGAATTCCAAGAACAGAAATAGCCATACTCTTCTTGGGTGGTCCACGTGGATCGGGTTGAACGCGCTTCTATGGGTGCTTGCGTTTATTGTGGCGCAGGTCATTCCCTTCTTCTCCGACTTGCTTTCGTTGATGTCTTCGTTGTTCGACTGCTGGTTTGGTTTCGTCTTCTGGGGCGTGGCGTACTTCAAGCTTAAAAAGCATTATAACCCGGACTTCCAATTCATACCATTCTTCAAGCAGGCCAGCATCCTCACAAAATTGGAGGTTTTCGTGAACATTTTCTTGATCGTCATTGGTCTCTACATCTTGGGCCCTGGTCTCTATGCCACCATCCAGAGTATCATCTTGTCGTACCAGTCTGGCTCCTATAGCAAGATCTTCACGTGCGCCACCAACGCCATATAGGTTCTTCTATCTTCTGTGTTATATATTTCAATCACGCACACCAAGTGCCTTCATTAATCATCTTTCACTACTCAGATCTCGCTTTACAGCTCACACCAATCAACTTCACTTCTTTTTTTAATAAAAGACGTACATCTTCCGGGATTGTAAATATTCTCGAGGCAAATCTATCATCTATAATACCTACTATTTGATTTAGTTGGCCAATTGTCCTGGGTCTAGAGGTTGACCTCGCGGGTGTCCCATACGATGGTGACTGGCCCGTCGTTGACCAACGCCACGTCCATCATCGCTCCGAACTCTCCATCCTTCACCCTGTTATCATCGCCAAGCTCTTTCCGGAGACCAGCCAAGAATTCCTCATATAATGGGCGGGCAGATTGACCCTTTGCTGCTTTATGGAAGTCGGGCTTCGTGCCTTTTTTGATTGTGCCGTAGAGCGTGAATTGGGAGACAGAAAGAACGCTGGTTTCCTTGTCGAGAGCCAAACTGCTCGCCCAGGGCTTGCCGTGCCATTTGGTCTGATCGGGAGGTGGGTCCGAGAAGTCTTCGAATAAGCGAAGGCTGGAGATCTTCTTTACAGCGCGGGAGACATCTTCACTGGTATCTTCTGTGGAAATGCCCACCAAGATCATGAGTCCCTTGCCAATCAGGGAAATGACAACATCGTCCACAGTGACAGACGCACTCTTGACTTTCTGGATGACGAACCGCATTTTCCTGCTCCTCTCTGAAAGTTCACGAGAATTTCGGTTCTTTCGATCCCTCCACGTTTCGGATCTCGGATTTTCTCTACACCGGTGCGCATTTCGAAGAAGCGGCCGAATATCCGGGGCGATACTGGAGAGAACCTTCGACACTTCCGCGAATTATCGATTACGAGGTCGCAAGATGAGTGGAAAAAGCACAATGAAAGACGCTCAAAGATTGATCATTATTCTAAATTGTTCACATAACCCGCTCATTTTGCGGTATATGTGAGTATGAAGTACTAGGTCAAAAATTGAGTACCTCGATTAAACTACATGACCTGTAATACTTACCAATCAATCCTTTCGTTGAATGCACTCTAATTACTTAAAGCCCTTCACTCAATCGAGTGATCAAATACCATTCAGTCTTTTGTGAACAACATGATCATAAAACACATGTACCAACTTATGCATCTATACAAACAAGGGGACCATCATGGGCATACTTGGTTAGACCTAAAACTATAGCAACCACGTTCCAGTATCCCTTCAAAATCTTAAATGATCGTCTTCACCACTCCAACCTACCTAATCGTCAGACAAAATGAACTTGCAGAACACTTTGAGCCCCGCGGCAATCTCTCTTCCAACAGGCACGATGTTTTTGGGAGGAAGCAAAAAACCCTGCGAGCCGTTGTCGCGCAACTTCATTTGGTACGCCCAGTAGGACTTGTGGTGGTACATGTAGTCGAGCGCAGACCCGGAGCCCATGTCGGGGATCAAGTCGGAGTCTCTATCAATGCATGCCGGAAGCACGGAGTAAGTTTTTCCGGAGGTGAGGCGGATGGCCTTGGAGATGCCGTAGGCCAACTCGGTCAAGTTCTCCTCGTCACGTGGCCGGTGCTCACAGGAATACGCATATGGAATAAGAATTTCCTGCGAGTACGAGTGCAAGTCGATATAGCCCCAGATCTTGTGGGCCTCGTTGGTCTTGTTCAAGTAGGTGTCCCATGCTCTCAGCTCAAGGGCCTCGAAGGGCTCTGCGCCTGCATAGTCCTCGCCACACACCGAGTCGGTCGACGGCGTCCAGTGGAAGTCGTAGGAGTGGTCGATGTCGATGCCCTTGCACAGGCCGTCCTCGTTTCCTACAGCAGGCTGTCTGTTTTTGCGCCACAACCGGTCGGTGGTCCACGAGTACTCGTACCCGTCAGGGTTCAGCACAGGAATGAAGAGGAAGTCCAACTTCGCCAACTCCTGCCACTCGTCCGGGTTGGATTCAAAGTGGTTGAGGATCTGGTAGATGCCGTAAAGCACGGAGGACACCGAGACCCATTCTCTTGCATGCACTCCTCCTGTTACTACCACGGTTCTCTTATCTTCATGTGAGGTATCTTCGTGGGGGACCAGAAGATGCACGACGCGCATTGGACGGCCCTCATGGGTCTCGCCAATGGTTTCCAACGTGATAATATTGGGGTACGTTTCCTGGAGCAACTCGAGCCACGAGTTGATGGACTTAAGCGGTCTGTACTGCTTGAAAAACACCTCGCTCAGCACCTCGAGCGTCTCGTGTGACGACATTCCCGCACTGAGCCCGGCCACAAAGTCTTCTTCGGACAGTTCTGCCGATTTCACGTAGCTTTCCGCGGTCATTCCTTCTGGAAAAGTCTCGAAAACCGCCTGGGGCAAGTCTCTTATAAGAATCTGGGGCCTGGCCACGCCAATCTCGGCGAAGAATGACTCTGCCTGGTCAGCATGGAGCTGTACGTCGACCGTGTGGGCCCTAGAGTTCTGGGCCCAGATCTTGTGGCCGTGTATCTTAATTTTGTGCACGATGTCAGCCGTCTTGTTCAACCTGACAACGACATGGTTCTGGTATGGTGAGAGGTCGATGGGAAGCTCGCTCTTTTCAAATGTAGAGTAATGTGGACGCAGCAGAAGGTTATTTTGGGCATCTAGTAACAAAGGGATTTGTCGACTGGCCACCAAAGCGAACAAGGACGCTAGGTGATATAATTTCATGGGTATTTAGTTGATGTTTAGTGGTTGTTGGAGGTGGCTTATCGGTGCGTGGAAACTTCCCTTGGACGGGTGTGTGGGCTTGTGCACCCGTGCACCAGAGTGGGTTTACTTATTTCGATTTGGCAAACTTCAGGCCTAGTTTTGAAAGTTTTGAGAGTACAAGATATTTGATTGCCTTTATGATAATGTGCATGATCATCCTTCTTATTACCGAAAACGGTGAGCTGTGTAGTAAATCGTGCTACCGGTTTGAGGTAAATTGCACCCTCAGGTCAATAGCAAGCATGTGATGCAGGTGCAAACCGTACATTGTTTTTAGTTTTGAGAATTGAAAATGAAGAAATTTCCCGTAAGTTCTGGTCCTGAGGTTGTGAATGTTTAGATTATGATCAATGTGATACTTTTGGGAAAATTTCTTCTCGTATCATTACTCATTCAATCATCTTCTGCATTACGAGGGTGCTACACACTTCAGGTGATTCCGTTTGCTATCTAGTAGTGAAACCTCCATGGGCGAGAACTTTGATCACCTGATAAGATATGCGGTCTCCACATCAAGACTATTGATCCAGTATACCCAAACAATCTGTCTTTCTATGAATCTTCTGTAATTTTATCGCCTTCTCCGCCTCAGCAACCTCGATCTCCATGCGGACCAATTGGTCATGCATGAACCTCAAGAACATAAACAGGGCAAAACCCATGAGAGCCACGACACCGAAAACAAGCACCCGCGTCAGCTCCTTGGGCGCATTCAAAAACATGTACGGATATTCTTCACCCTTTTCAAAGTCGCTGATTCTTCTGAGCCACCACTAGTATAAGCCCGAAAACGCCATACACGCACCGAAGGAGAATCTCGTCAGCACGGTCCAATAGGCATGAAGAAAAAGTGATCGATCGCAAGGCCAACCATATGGGCCAAGTACAAGCACGAGCCCACCAATTTCGAGCTGAATTTGGCTGTGGGGTCTTTCACGAGAATGTGGAGAAACATGATCCGCAACGGCCAGAAACACCGGTCACTACACACTCCAAGGCCAAAGCGATGAGATGAGCATTGTTCTTGATTCTGAACAAGGCAATGCATTTGAGAAGATGGGCAGTGGCACCCAGCGTAAACACGATCTGGAATGCGAGTAACGAGAGGTGGGTGAGAAATTGCCAGTGGCGGGCGAGTGCCACCTAGTTGACTGGGGCAGCCTGGAGGTTTCCGGCGGTCCGAGACATGGCAAATGATTTTTTGTTTCTTTTTATTTCTGGGGTGGTGCTTAGCCTTTGGCCTTTAGCCTTTAGCCGAATTTCGCGTGTGGTTCCGGATCTGGTATAAATCCGCATAGCTGATAGCGAGTAATGGGGTAGGAACTGCATACGCGTGCTACTTCCGAACCTGGAAATCAGCCGAGGTCCTGCGCAAGCCTGGAACGAAGACGAGCCGATACCAAATGACCGCGCACTCGCTAATCATAGTTTAAGCTTCCACTTTCATTTTCTTGAGAAGAAGAAAGTGAACAACAATGGTTTCTACTGAGCGAGAAGGCGCACACACAAAGTAGCAAAGTATTGGTCACTGTATCGTAAACTAGAATTTCTAGATTCGATTTTCCTTGCATCGTCTCGCCTTCATGCTGGCTGCAAAATGTTCACGAGCACTTGAAACATTCCCGCACATCACCCACTGAAAAAGCGGGAGAGTCTGCTCCGGGACCTAGAACGGGACTCCGATCTGGAATCAGTACCTCCATTGAGGGTCGCATCTCCCGAAGTATCAGATCTAGCCATGGGTCTTGAGCGAGACCGGGAACGTGAGGAGTCCCTAGATCCGGAGCCGTGGAACATAAACATTTCTCCTTGTGAACGCCCTCTTACTTCATACGGCTTCTCATTGAGGCCATTGAGCCGCTCGGTGAGCTTATCGTGAACGCGCTCGTTGCTGATATCGTGCCGCATGAAATCGGAAAGAGACGTGTGCGACGTGTTCCTAGACATCAGTGGGCTGCGCATGCTGAACTTGTGCTTCTTCTTCTTCTCATAGGTGTGGCTCAAGTCAATATTGCCGAGCCAGTCCCGGAAGTAGTTTTCCGAGTCCACGGGCTTGTCGAGAATCTCGTGGATCTTGTAGAACGGCTTGACGATGATCACAGGCACCAAAGCGTACTGGAGAAAGTACTTGGAAACCGAAGATTTCGAAAAGAATGACCGGTGAAGTGGCGAGTGGTGATTTTGTGGCGAGGTCTGTCCCAGAATCAGCGGATGAAGCGCATTGTGGCGCAAAGGCTGGGGGTGGGAAAGACCGTGAGAGGAGCCAGGTGAGTCTGCCGGAGGCGCCAGGCCGTACTGCCGCGTTCCCACAATCATCATTGCCGGTTTGTACTCCAAAATCGCCTTCTTGAGCAACTTCTGCGGGTTACCCGCCACCACCTCATATACGAGTGAGATTCTCTTGCTATGGGTATTCAACTTCTTCAACTTCTCCAACACGATCTCCGCGAGCGAGGAGTCTACAAACGTGCCTGATTTTTCATCTAAAACTTGGAACACAATGATGGTATCGCCACTTATGATCAACTCCAAAAACGCCCACTCGACCGCCTTCATCAGCTCCGAGTCGTTGTTGAAGCCAATGAGAAAGGTCTTGTTATTACGCCGAAATTTAAAGTTCGGGTGCTTCACCTTGAGCGTGATCGCCAGGCGGTGGGTATCGCTGAGCATGTCGAAAGAAACCTGGCGTGCAAACAGCGGGCGATTTGTGGAGTCTTTGGACGAAGATTTGGCCATCGAAACCCCCTTATCCGACCCGAAATCGAGCCCCGCTTTAGAGAGTGCGGGCGACGCAGGGCCACGGGCCAACTTCTGGAGCGAAGTGAACGAGGTCACGCGCTCGACGACCTGTCGATTATCGGGATCATAGTCGTCATAGTAAAGTCTTCCAAGAAGATCCAGCGAGTTGTTTTCCGTGCGGTACAAGTCGATCGAGTCCTCCGAAGTATGGTAAAGCGTGGCGTTGAACTTAGTGTTGATCAAAGTCTCGCTCTCGGGCTCAAGAGAGGGGTCGCCGGTTTCTAAGACATTGCAGCCCAAAGGAGCCTTTTCCTTGGCGTACTGCCGTTTTTCGCCAACATTGTCCAACTCAGGGTCTTCAGACTCGCTGTCTGCGAGATCTTTTTCAGCTTCTGTCCCGGGAGCTCCTGCTTTGGCTGCGGGCTCGGATTTCTGCGTTGACCCGCTTTGAGCCAGCTCCTTCGACCCAGGCGAATTCGGGCTGTCTCGTGAAGTTCTGGTATTAGTGGGCGCTTGACCAGTATTCGTGGCTTTCTGCTTGTGAGAAAACAAGCCCATTACGTTTCAAGGGTTCGAGGCCGGATCTGTGCAAGCTGGGGAGACAAGTGTTTTGGAAAAAGTAGTTAATGAAACAGACACAATTTTGTTTGAAGGGAAAGATGATATGTCTATGGCAAACTGTGGAGATTCTCGGGTTGATGGTGGAGGGGAAAACTCAGCTACTATCGTCTGGGTTGATTGGGTCACGTGGTACGCCCAGGCGGGTATGCGATATGAAGGCACGCCATGCATATAGTGACAACCGGGAAAACAAGCGAATAACGAAGAAAAAAAAAAAAAAAGAAACGAGAACACAATGCTGAACGAGACTTTGCAAGTTGCATTTAAATTTTGACTTGTTGGTTATCAAGATAAGATTCATGGCTTCATTTCTTTCACTAAACTCGCTGTGAGTTGGAGATGATTTTTACGATAAGCAAGCGAATACTTAGCTGAGTGGGGTACAGAAGCAGCGCGGCGATATGATCCACCACAGCTGGTGTATGCACAACTGCAACCGATCAACGCGCCGCAATCGGTGTTCTCTTTGAGACACTCCTATCACGTTGAATACTGAAAAGAAGATACAGCAAAGTGTATGAGTTATATGAGACGCTCATACCCTATGAAGCGGTGCTTTTTATAAATATGAAGAGTGTGTGCCTGAAAATTCAGGAATTTACCGTGATAAATTAGAAATACCAGTGATTGCGGATATCCTTTTCGGAACTGAATATTCTTCTTGCGCTTGCTATCTTGATAGCAGTTAGAACCTTTCTTTGCCCTTTTGACGCTTCATGTGGTTTTCCTTCCAAAATATCTTTTAATCTAAGACTCTCTTTATTCTTTCTCAGAAAGCCCTTCACGCTTTATCACGGGATAAATCTACCTCTGAATCACCATATTTCCAGAGGATTCTGTATATCAACACGCTGTTTCGGGGTGCATTTTGAAGACTCCATTAAACTGAAGGGTTTCCCAGTTGTGGATGACACATATAAAATAAGAGCCTCCAAGAGGGCGAGAAAGGGCAATCACGAGGGCCAGCAGCTATGGGGCTGTATATTGGCGCACCTCTTCGAAAAAGTATTATACGATAAGTTCGTGTGGCAGGACCTGGAAACCAACTCGATTTCATTTGCAGCTTCTTCATTTGGCTTTTTAAGCTGAATAATACCGGTCCTGGCGAGCCCAGGTACGGGCAAAATTGGCATCAAGCGCGGTCAATGATGACGACGTTCTTTGCCATCGACCTGAATATAGAACTCGAAAATTGTCAGTTCCCTGTATCTAATGCAAATATCTTTCAATAGAAGCCGGAGGAGTTTGTCTAGCGGGCATTCAAAGAGTACGATATGTGACGACTACAAAGTCCAAAAAATAACCTAGAAACAGTTCAGGGACAACTTTTCGCAAACTTGACGAGTGGTCAAGAGTGTATGATCCCGCCCTTTTCTTCTACTGACTTCTATTTCAAAAATGGGTATCTCTATTTGTAGTGCATGCCATTTTCCATCTACGGTGACCATCACTACTTGAAACGTGCTAAACATCCTACATGGTCATGCCCATTACTTTCCGAGTTGATTGGCGATCTGCCCTCACTAAAACCTACACAGAGAAGGTTAGATTAATATATCAGAATTTCCCGGATAAGTGAAATTGATGTTCTCTTTATAGAGCTTCTTTTTCACAGGAGCTACGAAGCCAGGCCGCAAAGACTTCGCATACAGACAAGCACCAGAGAAATGAGACCGAGACTCATGAAGAAATGACCCCGAGATCGGATGCTCTTTCAAAATCATTTTCTGGGTGATGAATTGTATCAGTTGTCATGATTCGTCCACATGCCCCAGAAAGTTACTTAAAACTGACTCGTGATACACAGATCTTCGAGATATTTGAAAGCACTCTCGCAGTACATGTTCTCTGGAATACATGATTTTTTTTTCAAAAGTTTCAAAAGATCGGGGCAAAATCTCATCCGCAAATTGTCTTGATTTGATTCTGATTGCAATTTCTATATACAAACTACAAGCAACCCGCGCCAGTTCAATCCAACTCTCTATGTTCATTTCATTCAAAACGCTTATCCTCCATGTACCGGCCATTATCCACACCCAGGTTATGTTCCACAATTCCCCAAAGTCTATCCATCTTCATGCCTCCCACATTGTCCATAATATAGTAGTACTTCTTACGCCCATCCGCGGATTCCTGCCATGTTCTGTAAGGCTTAAGAGCGTCTTTTCCTTCGGTACAGAGTTTCAAGGAGTCATTACCCAGGACCGTAACCAAAGTATTGTATGTCTTACCGCCGGTGGCATTCAACTTTTCTACAATCAACTTTTCGTCATTTACTAGATTTTCAAGTGTTTGTGGCTTCTCCTTGTCGTACAACCTGAAGATTCTTGTCACGTAGTCTTTGGTCTTATACTGCACGGCAGCCACGGGGGACCAAGTGCCGAGAATGACACCCAATGCATATATATCGTCGAACTGGACCAGCTCGTAGAGAAGTTTAGACCCATAGACACCGATCACGGCAAACGAAAGAGTTAGACGCTTGAGAACAGCAACGTATTTTGCGCCAGGAGACTCGTAGAGCGGTTCGTAAGAGAGCCTGTACTTTGAATCAAGTCCCACATTTCTGAACCCTTGCTTCACATATACTTTATCCTGATATAGCGTGGGCGACCATGGATTATTATCGGACACGACCTCGTCGGTGTCTACTGTAGTGTCATCGTTTTTGAATGTGCCTTTGTGCCGGAACAAAACACGTGACAGAGTTCTAAGAGATCTCAGAAACCGGAGCAGGATCATTATGAGAAGATTGTGCGTACTGTTTTGAGTTTGTGGAATCGGATATGGTTTCCTGGATTCAGATTGTGAAGGTAATCTTGACCTTGATGCTCTTCGCGCATTATAATAGTGCGGACGCGGGGCTGGCTGGAAATAACGATGATAGCGGAGTAAACTGTTCTACGAAAGGAGGCTGGAAAATGCTCGAGTCAATCTTCATTTTGTTTCGTCTATACAAATACAGATAGAAAATAGGTTGAAAAGGATGTGAATCGAAGTGCTTTCCAGGATCTGTCTCAACAGAGTGCGTAGCAGGCTCTTCGCAAAACCGCGTCCACTCTGTGCCCACTGATTAATTTGATTCCCTCTCCGTGCTTCTGGCGAGACTACGGGCTGGCCGCGGTCACGTGCCCAAATCACGTGTTAGAGTACAGGTGCCCAAAAACATCTCCAGGTCTCTGAAATGAACCAAGAAAGGCCACTATTAGCACTTGGAACTCTTCAAATAACCCTATTATCCACTCTAGAATTATTTAACAAGGGCAGTGGGAGTTTTACACCGATGGGTAAAAGGTGGCCAACTCCGCGTCCTGCATACCCTCCGTTGCCAGGCGCATCACCATGCTTTTTTTACTCGTCAAGAACCACCCGAACGCAAACAGCAAGGTTGGCATATCTGTGACCACGATCAAGACACAAAGCCCGTACATTCCCTAGCCATGGACGACACCAACAACAAGTTTATTCCCGAGTACCGGCGCACGAACTTCAAGAACAAGGGCCGGTTTCAGTCGGACGAGTTGAGAAGACGGAGGGAAACCCACCAGGTGGACTTGAGGAAACAGAAGAGAGAGGAGGTGTTGGCGAAAAGAAGAAATTTTACGGAAAACACGCTGTTGGCCAACGATTCCGAGTCTGAGGATGATATTGACGATTTCGGCCTCTCGCTGTCGCACGAAGAGCTGCTGTTTTATGGTAAGTTGCAGCAGGACTTGCCCCAGATGATGGAGATGATCCAGCTGGCGGATTTCGAGAACCGCTTGAACGCCACGGTGAAATTCCGCCAGGTCTTGAGTAAAGAGCACAACCCACCCATCAACTTGGTCATCCAGCTGGGCGTGATCCCCACTCTCGTGGAGTTCATGAAGGAGGGAAACCCAGACATGTTGCAACTCGAGGCCGCGTGGGCGCTTACCAACATTGCGTCCGGAACCTCGGACCAGACCCGCGTGGTGGTGGAGGCCGGGTCCGTTCCCCACTTTGTCGAGTTATTGAACTCGCTGTCCTTGGAGGTCAAGGAGCAGGCGATCTGGGCGTTGGGAAACGTCGCCGGAGACTGCACAGAGTACAGGGACTACGTGTTGGAGACCGGCGCCATGGAGCCCGTATTGTCCTTGTTCAACACTACCAAGCTCTCGTTGATCCGTACCGCCACATGGACGTTGTCCAACTTGTGCAGAGGAAAGAACCCACAACCTAACTGGAGCCTTGTCCAGCAGGCGATTCCCACGTTGGCCAAATTGGTCTACTCGGTGGACGCCGAGACGTTGGTCGACGCCGCATGGGCTGTGTCATACCTCAGTGACGGGACTCAGGAGGCGATCCAGGCCGTGATTGACGCCCGCATTCCACACCGTTTGGTCGAGTTGTTGGGTCACGAGTCCACCTTGGTGCAGACGCCCACTTTGCGTGCGATCGGAAACATCGTCACGGGCACGGACCTCCAGACACAAGTGATGATCAACGCCGGTGTTTTACAGCACTTGGGCCCCTTGTTGAATTCTCCAAAGGAAACCCTCAGGAAGGAGGCTTGCTGGACCATCTCCAACATCACCGCTGGCAGTGGCGAGCAGATCCAGGCTGTGATCGAGGCCAACTTGATCCCTCCCATCATCCGTTTGTTAGCTGTGGGTGAGTACAAGACCAAGAAGGAGGCATGCTGGGCCATTTCCAACGCCAGTTCCGGTGGCTTGGCCAACCCGGAGCAGATCCGCTACTTGGTTCAGCAAGGATGCATCAAGCCATTGTGCGACTTGTTGGGTGTCGCGGACCTGAAGATCGTCGAGGTCACGTTGGACTCTTTGGTCAACATCTTGAAGATCGGTGATTTGGACATGGAGCAAAAGCAGTCCACGACAAACGAATACGCCATCTTCATCGAGGAAGCCGGTGGCATGGAGAAGATCTTCAACTGCCAGGCCAACTCCAACGAAAACATCTACAATAAGGCTTACCAGATCATCGAGAAATACTTTGGCGCCGACGAGGACGATGCTTTCAACGAGGACGGCTTGCAACCTGAGGCCTACGGAGACTCTTACGGCTTCGGCGTCTCCAACAACCAGAACTTCCAGTTTTGAGGAGATCCCTTGATACAATTTTCTCATCTTTTGATTTGCGAGTTGCGTTTTTTTTATAGCGTTTGCAATATTCTGCCTTGTAAGGCTAGGGAGAAATACGCCCGCGCTCTTCATTTGGTGTTGGCTCTGATAAGCACCTGTCAGCATGGACAGAGATGAATATAGTGCTTCTCACTGCTCGACACCAACGTCTTTCATGTTCACGATATCCACGTTTTCTTGTTATCTTCATCATGGAAACCAAAGGAAAAACACGCCAGGATGCATCGTGAACCAACTTATATAGGTCAATAAACGAATGAATAAGACTCGGTGGGTTTGAAACTTTCATACAGGGGTTTTATATTTAGATCATCAGGACATCCGAAGGATATACTCATTGGTTGGCTCTTTTTTGAATTGTATCCATTTTAAGAATATGCACTGGTGTTAGAATACATACAAAAAGTACCACCACAAATACCATCACTATTTGAGTACATATCACATGGGCCTTACTGTTTGCCACGACCATCTTATTTAGCTCTCCAGTTATTGGTCGTAGTTCTGGATTTATACATACCTATTATGATGCAAGCCAAGTATGCTTACCACTCGTCGCCCCAAGTATCTTCCTCAGCGTCGACATGCAAGTCTAGTTTAAGAGTAGATCCTGGCGGCTTTTTGTTAGAGCGCGAAGTCAATTTGGGGCTTGAGCTCATAGGTTTGGAGGTTGTGTCTTGGTGATGTTTTGTCTTAGACGCATTTAAGGTTGAAACAGGCACACCTAGTCTGGGCACGGGTGTGACTGGCGGCTGTTCATCAAAACCATCGTCATAATCCACATTGTCATCATCACCCCACAGGTCATCGTATCCCAGAGCTTCGTCCCATTCAGCGAATTGTGTTTGAGACGTCGAAACCCTGGTCAATTCTGGTGTCGATGTGTTGACGGTCTTATTTAACGTTCCCTTCACAGAAGCCAAGGCAGGCAACTTATTAACAACACCCCAACCAAGGGAGAAAGAGCTCTTAGACTCAGGCGCAGCAGCCTCTGTGGTACTGACTGGCTCAGAATTCTTGTAAAACTCCTTTTCCTCGGCATCTTCATCTTCCTCATTTTGAGGAAGTGACGCCGCATGTTTTTCAACCGAGTCGAGATACAAATCGAAAATGCGCTTCGACTCTTGTCGCACCTTGAACGATTTCGGATCCATCAAGGAGATCGCGAGATGACCCAAGATCTTGGAACAAATTTCTTCGAGCGTAAAACTATCGATAAGCTTTTCGAAACCCGACAATGCGCTCATCTTGCATGGCGTAAAAGAGTCACGGAGCGATTTAGCAAGAGCAGTAATCACGACACTATTTCTTGAGTTCGCGTATATTTTGCCCGAGATGTTGATGATCAAGATCAATGTGTTGGTTCTAATGGAAGGTTTAGGGTCCATCTGCAGTTTTGCCAAAATTCTGAGAAGATCCTGGTTGATTTGCTTGACGGTCAACTTGTCTATGATCGACGTGATGGATGTCAAAGTAGTTTCTCTGATGAGGAAATTGGTATCTTGAAGCCCTGTGAGTAAATTAGTGAAGACTTTGGTTTGCACTTCGGAGTCTGTTAAGCGGTTGCGGAATTCTGGAAGGTATTTCAAGAGTATGAGACGAATCGCTCTGTCAGAAAGCGCAAAAGCGGCGAATATGATCGGTTTGACAGTCTTGGCAAAAATATCGTCAGGAAGACTGCTGCTGAGCCTCAATATGTGATTTAGAAGAACTGACATTGTTTCCTGTCGACTTGCATGCTCCTCCGGTGTAGAGTTCACAGTTGGTTTCTGTTTTGTCACAATGGTGTACTGCAGAATAAGCTCTGGGAGAACTTTATGGTCAAGGAACCCGGGAGGCAACTCGCCCTCGGTGTACTCGGCTATATCGGTTTTGAAAAACACCAACTGTGAGCTTTGATCCCGAAACTTGATCTCTTCTAGAAGGCTGGAGAATTTGACTAGCCTATTGCTCTCAAAGTAGTTCTTAGTTTCCAAAACAAACCTTTCTGCGACAAATGTGGTGTCTTTTTGGTTGAGTAATTTGCTTACTGGCTCAGCCAATGCTTTGGGTAACTTCTTCCATTCGGCAAATGATCTAAATTCACTGGGAGTCGCCTGTGACTTCAAGGTATATGATGTATCAAAGTCATCCGCTGCAAACAAAGCAACAATAAATACACCAAGCTTGTAGGCATCAAAGTTGAAAGGGACCGTGCGAATCACCTCCACTCCGCCCTCAGCCACCATAGATGGTAAGTTTTGGCTAAAGTCAGGTAAGTCTTTTGAGAGACGATATATGGGCTGGTCTGGGTCGGACGTGAGATTGGTGAGGAGTTCAAAACCAAACAACTTCCACTCACCTTGCGTATTAACGTAAACGGAGGAGGCTAAGTCCAACTTACCATGCAAACAGTTAGCCTTGCTATTGATGAAAGACAACGCATTAGCAATATTGTGGATACCGAAAACTTTTACGTCTTTGGATATCTTTTCGCCATTTTCCTGCAAGTATTTTGACAATGGGGTGATCCGCTCAGTGATCATATAAAGGAAGGACTCGTTTTCGATGAAGTCGACTACCCCGAGAATACCAGGAAACTTGATGAGTTTCAGCTTGCGGAAACAGTTCATCGCCAATTTTGTATAGTTTGCGGTCGCCTGGTTCTTCAAATTGAATTCGAAAATAGACACGGGGGAATCATTCTTAGGGTTGATTCCATTGTAGATTGTCCATACCGAGCGATTCTCGGGGTAAGATGCCAGATTAGAGTCAACCACCTTCTCCTTGATAGTATAAGGAATGGAACTAGTTGAAATCAAGCTTAAAGCGCTCGAGAGAAAATTCATGGTGGCAGCTGAGTTTTGGTCAGTGTGAAGAAAGGAACTCCTGTAGCTCCATGTGATGATGATCCGTTCGCGTCTTGGGCGAAAAGGGCGACTACAGCGAAACCGCAGGGTGAGGTGGCCCTCAGGTGGCCCCCGAGAACACTATGGGATGATTGAACATGTGCATTTATGCCGCTTTGAGCGAGATTTTACGTGGCCAAAACTCCAATAATATTCTGAGCTTACTTTGATGTATTTCTATTATGATTTCAGAAAATTAAACGTGTATTTGTAAACACACATGCCGGTGTCACGTGAGTTAGACTTCCTACGGCGCACGGTAAAAATTGTTGGCTTAGTAAGGCCATCAATTTGAGCAAATGGGCCAAAACATCAAAATGGCATTACATCAAGAATAAAAGCCCTTGAGGCTCATTGTCTTCGTTTTCGGGTTATATCAGGCTGATTTTTGGCTAAAGGCTGCCAATAAAACATCAAATCAGTCACCATGCACTACACCCTGCGTTGCAACAACCGCCATTCACAGGAGGGAAGTTTGAGCTAATAACAACACCAAAGAGACGAATCCTGGACAACAGCGTCCAAGAACTGTATTGAGAGCATGTTATACTAACATGCGGAGGGGTACGAAACGTATCTGATGAAACTTCGGTAAACGACGACGAATTTATAAATATTGGTAAATGGTTCAAGGTCAAGATTGCCTCGAAGCTTAATTTGGGAGCTAATTTGAGAAGGATGATCCCAAATGGTATCCTAGAACCTCGAATTAATAGGCTTTCGTAGTCAATTAATTTATTTTATTTGTCAAAAATGACCAAGTGTTCGTCCCAACTAAAACATAAGTACGCTTGGTCAGCCGTCGTTTCACGGATATCCCGGATCTTTAATTGCATCCTGCGCCAGCAAAAGCGGGTTCAAGCCGAGCCGACACAAAAAGAGTATGCAGGACGGCGAGATGCGTCGAAGATTCATTTAGTTAAAACCGCTCCAGAAGTGTACATTCATTCTTTAAACTAATCTACCGAAGCTTAGGAGAACCCCTTCTATTCGCTCGGCCCTTTCTCAGAATGATTCAGTCAAGAAGTGAACAACATTGCTTCCCTAATAAATACAGATTCTGTCACGTGACGCGCGCGATCTGGGTGCAGCCGAACGCAGCCTGTCTGTATCGGCATGAAAACCGGCCCGATTGGGAAGATGCGGATAATTCCCGCAAAACAGTGCAGAAAAATTCGTGCCGCCCAGTGCGCTATCTTGGGCCCGAATAAATACAAGTCTCTCCCTTTTTCTTCCTCACCGACTCAACCTCTTTAAATAAAACATACGCACAATGAAGTTGTCTGCCGTTGCCGCTGGTGTTCTTGCTGCCGGAGTTGCCTCTGCCAAGACCGTTGAAGTTGTAACCACCGTTGTCACGGGTACCGAAGTTATTGGTGCAGCCTCTGTGAACGAGGATGGTAGAGAAATTGTGACCACCACCGTCACTGGCGCCAGCACCCACAGATATGGAAGATTCGACAAAACCAAGGACGAAACCACTCCTTCTAGCTCTGGTACCCACAGATACGGAAGATTTGACAAGACCAAGGAACTGTCTTCTTCTAGTGAAACCGGCACTCACAGATACGGCCGTTTCGACAAGACCAAGGAGCCTTTGACCACCACCATTTATGTCTCCGAGTCCACTTCTGCCGTCAACAGAGCCGTCAACGGCTCCAACGGCACTCATACCACCTCTGCCACCGGTGGTGCTGCTGTTTTGGCTTCTGGCTTCACTTTTGGTGTCGCCGGTGCCTTGGCTGCTGGTCTTCTCTTGATCTAAGTCTAGAGAACATAGAACTTCGACTTTGGTCGACTCATATACTTCTTTACCCAAGCAGAGACTTTCCTAGCATGCACATTCTCAAATAATGCCCTTTTATTGGACCAGACGTTAGACGGTCATTCCGCTTCTCTCGTTTCTTTATATTTCCAATACACACGTTAAAATAGTGATATCTCATTGTTTGATACCATATACTCCCTCGTGAAGAAGAAACTGTTCCGTAGCGTGGTTTTTTACTTACGTAGTGAGTACATGTGATCACATCTAAAGCCAGTGTCTCATGGTTACCGTCCTTCGTAAAGTAAAAGTTTAAAAGTAGAAAAATGTATGAATATGCCTCTTTATTAACACGTACTTCTTTCTAGTAGAATATTTGTAGTTGCCTGCCTTGAATTAAAGCTTGATAGTAATTACCAATTGTAATTCTCAGATAGACAGGAAGTGTTAGCTTTAGGTAGCTGTTCTTGTTATTGAACTACCCTCTTATTTGAATCGATATTGGAAATAAAACGCACTTTGCCTGAGATCATTAAACTATCTGTCATTTTCTATCTTCCTCCACTTCTTGAGTAAATCGCCAAGCCAAATACTCTATAAAAGTCTCTTAAACATGCTGTCTTTGTACAGCCATATGCAACTGTTTAACCTCGGAGATTTCAGACTCCAATTTGGCCTTCAACCTTTCTACCTCTTCAAGTTTCTGCTGCAACTTCTTCGCTGTCGCTTTAAGTTCTTCCCTCATACTGTCCGCTTGGGAGAGGTCAGAAAAGACATTCGAAGAGATTACTGCAGTTCTCTCCATATTCTCTACATTGGCTGCCTCTTTGAATGTGAGAGGTCCTTTCTTCACCATCGACGTAAGCAACTCGTAAGCGACCTGCGCACCGTTAGTAGACGTGATTTCCGCGTGGTCGAAGTCCGGGTTCACCTCGACAATATCGGCTCCAACAATGGATAACAGCTCAATTCCCCTGAGAACGAAAATAAGCTCACGAGGAAGCCACCCACCTGGTTCCTGTGTGCCAGTACCCGAGCCAAAGCCAGGGTCCAATACATCAATATCTACACTGATATATGTGGGTGTGTTTTCCGGAACAGTGGCCAAGATTCTATCTATCACGCTTTTAACCCCATCAATCCAAATATCATCTGCGTTAATTCGGGTCCAATGCTGCTCATCGTCATCCTCGAGATCTTCAGGCCCAGACAATTTGGTCCGGATGCCGGCATGAAGGTTATTTTTAGAGAGAAGTCCCTCTTCAAAAGCTTTCCACAACATCGAACCGTGATTGACCTGGCTTTGAGGTGTCAGCCAGAAAGAAGGGTATTTATCTGGTTTCCACGTGTCCAAATGAGCGTCGAAATGTATGACGTTGATAGGCCCGTAGACTTTGTGGAGTGCCCTGAGATGCGGCAAGATCACAGAGTGGTCTCCACCAAGTGCTACGTATCTGGGTGTTTTTGTGGCATTATTGCTGCCGGAGTGTTCAAGAAGTAACTCTTCAAATGCCATCGTCATTTGCTTGAACGCCAAATTGTTATCCATGGGAGTGACGGGGAGATCTCCACAGTCCATGATATTGGCCCATGATGTATATGGGTTAAAGTTAGCACGCGGATTATACCCTCTCAACGTTGTTTGTCTTTGCGAAGCTGCTCTGATAGCCCGAGGGCCAAATCGAGCTCCAGAACGGTAAGACGTGGCGGTATCGAAAGGAACGCCAATGATCGCTATGTCATACAGCAAGTCTCTGTCTACAAGGCACTGCTTATGGGGCAAGTGGGCAAAAGTATTAATTCCTTGGAATGGCCAGGCCTCGCCCCAGATCTCACTAAGCTGCGGAGTGTCGTTTCCGGTGTTAACGATGTGTTCGCCAGAGACCTCATAGTTGGCGGAAACGCCACAAATGGCAAGCGCCAACAGAATCAAGTCCACGAATCTCATAGTCAATTAGTAAAGTTAAAGATCAGAATAGTCAGGCGTGGTTTGGAAAAAGCCAAGAGCAAATGAGTGTATTAACCGCCTCGAACTGGCAAGAAAATTTATATTTCTGCCAATCACCGCTAGGACTCATGATAGTTATAAGTGGAGCAGATGCGGAATTCGGTGCATTGCGAAATGAACGGAATATGGGGATAGGATATGCAGGATAAAATGCGCTTGCAGCGGAGGCGGTTAGTTAGTCTTTGCAGCCAATAGTGGCTGGCGAACACATTCAAAATTCACATGAGTATGTGCATATGTGAAAATCTTTGCTTTACTACATGTATGATTTTCTCAGAGGGGTCAATCAGCGTAATTAATCCAGGCTGGAATCATCGGAGATTTAAGTGCTAGTTAGTGCGAACGTCTTGACTTCCATTTTTCATGAGTTCTAAATCATGGCTTTATGTTGGAAAGGATTTTGTTCAAGATAGATTAATATTCAGTTAAGATTTTATGAATTCCTAGATGACCGGCTTTCATTTACATAATGGATGCGTTTGTGCGTCTGGAACGTCGTCCTCATTTTTCTGCCTAGTTTATACATGAGTCTCAGGGAGTAAAACTGACAATTGGTAAATAAAACGATAATAGTAAAGAGCTTTTTCAAAGTATCAGGAGTAGGGCGTAACACTGTGACAGTTCGGATCGACAATACCAATCAACAATACTGACGATTTTAATTCTACGAACCTAGCAGAAGAAAGCAAAAACCGTCGCCAATTAACAGCCATCTTTGGGTTTGCAGCAGAAACAGGAAATCTAACATTTTGGCTCAATACTTTTTGGGTATTCGGAAAACTGTTGAGTTCTCGACGATACAATTTACGGTGGAAATTCTTCTCTATAAGTTCACGTGCTTCTCACAAAGAAGAAATGGAACTGGGCATCCAGTCTAATGATGAGGGAAGGGACTGTTGCAAATTTTATCTCCAGGTATAGACCGACGATGCCTCACAATCTTCATCTCCGAAATCGCGCGGGATAAAGCGGAATTTCAAGGGGTATTGTCCCTATATTATTTCGGGCTGTGGTTTCATCTTACCGTGCCTGGATATAGTTTGCCGCTGTTATAACACAAGTAATGGGGTATTTCACGTAATCCGAAGGTTTACTAGATCTGAATGCAACCCTGATTTTCAATGGACTATAACTTCATATTGAGCAACGATAAGGCATTATACATGGAGAAGAAGAGCGAAGCAAGTCTCAGAGCGTTTAACCTTGAAAGTGATACGATATTCTCCCCATGTCAGATATTCCCTGCTTTGATTTGAGTGATTCAATGAGTTACGATTATATTTTGAGAAATCAGGGTTATGATACATTTCGGGCAATAGCTAGCAATAACATGGCCTCGATTTTACCGGTGGGCAGCTTTGGAATTACCATTCAACATGAAATACCTGCAATGGCGCCGTCACGATATGAATGCTCGAAAAGAATGCCCGGGCAACGCGAAGCACTAATTCCAATGAGTAATTTCTGAGACATGCGTTAGTGAGGACCAAAAACCATCAAAATGTTCTGAAAATCAATCATAGATATGATGATTCAGGTTTTGTTGGATCTAGAATAAATTGAAGAGGATAAATGACGAGGCCAAAATTTGTAAAATTCAGTCGTGAAGAGCATTTCAAACAATTCCGAGAAAGAAGAGAAAATATGAATTGCAGTCACGCGCCCCAAACTGCCGCTCATGCATATGATCTATATTTGTCTGGTTGGTCGCGTCGCGGAAATGCGCGGTTCTCAGGTTCGAGAAGTCTTGCTTCTAGCTGCATGATTTGGCTTTCATTGTTCAGAGCTGATATGTGTTAGATAGGGGAGGTCAGCTCGCAGTTGCAAAAACAAAAACAGATGATTGTTGATTCAAACAGATAATAAAACAGATACAATTCCAAGAAGAATCGTGTTTCACTTCTTTCCTCGGGCAGGTATCGACATCAATTTTCTGGGCCGTTGTGTGCCAGGCTGGCCGTAGCAAGCAACCGCTATATAAAGTCCAAGCGATGCTGCCCATCAGTTCTCCACAACACCGTATTGCATCAAGCACCCATATAGATACTTGAAGACCATATAACTGATATTCAAAATGGTGAGATTATTCGGAGAACCGCTTTCCCGCGAAGCCCCACCGGCCTTGTATCCTAAGATCCAGCACAAGCAAGGCCCGGTTGGATGCAAAATCCTTGCGCCGATTCAGACAAACAACACATTTAACAATTTGCTCTTGGCGGACCAGACGTTTCCCACGTGGCCGCTTCCTTACCTGGTGTGGGTCACTCGAGATGGAGGCGTGGATGCTGGTATTGCCTTGAACCACACCCAAAAGAGCCAGTTTGTCTATGGGCCCGACCCAGCACAAAACCCGTGCCAGTTCTACTTCAATCCTCCAAAAATCAAGCTGTTTGCACTCTCAGCTAACGGTTGGGGTGCTGTGAACGTGGAAATTGTGCAAGGTTCAAAATTAGCTTCGACAGTGCATGTTACTGGAGGAGATAGTCAAAACTCCGGCAAGTTGATTGTGCCTTTGGCCTACGGCCTGGGCTTTGTCACCGGTATTTACGAGAACGAGTGGCCCGTGATCCACTCGGCGGTCGGCGTACAGGAGTTCACCAAAGTCGGCAATGTGAATAACGGCCGCACCACCAAGTATCATATTAAACTCTTTGACCAGATCACGTGGTCTTTATACGTGAGTGGCGACGACCAAAGCGAGTTTGAGCTTGTAGACCCAAACCACATTCGGGCGCCAAAGTTGGTATCGCAATGCACAGTGCAGTTGGCGAAAGGCGATGCTTCGGTATACGACACTGTTTGTGGTAGATATCCCACCGACGTGATTCTTTCTGGAGACGTCGACAAGGATCTGAAAATCGGATCCTACTCTTTCAACTACACCATGGAAGGCACCTCTGAAAGCGGCTTGGGCTTGGTGTTTGCTCTTCCACATATGCAGTGTGACTTGGTATCCGAGTTTGGCGGCAAGGATTCGGGTATCGAGTTGGACTCTCCCACTAAGGGTGTCATGAGAGGTTACGTCACCGACAGTCTTGTGATGGAACTCAGAGACCTTCCCTATGACATTGGCTTCGAGCCCTGGACATCAGTGGAAGGGTTTTCCTACAATAGTGCTAATTACAGAGACGAAGTCAAAAACTTGATCTCCAGAGTGGCTGCAGAAGAGGCCAACCAGGATATTGCCGGAATGTGCGATGTGGACTCGATGTACTTTGGCGGCAAGATGTTGGATAAGTTTGCCTACATTGCATACGTGGCGCACCATATTCTTAGAGACGGAGACATTGAACCGAAAGTGTTACCTAAGATCAAAGCGGCAATTCAAAAGTATGCTGAAAACCGCCAACAAAAACCTTTGGTGTATGATGAAACCTGGAGAGGACTCATCTCTTCGGGCAAACCTGAGGAGGACTTTGGCAACTCAAACTACAACGACCACCACTTTCACTATGGCTACCATGTCCACGCCATTGCTCTTGTGGCCAGCATTGACCCCAACTGGCTTGACGAGAATGATGGACTTGTGAGAAACTACGTGATCACACTTGTGCGGGACTACGCGAACTTCTCCGACCAAGACCCCTACTTTCCCCAATCGAGAAACTTCGACTGGTTCCACGGCCATTCTTTCGCACACGGTATTTTTCCTAGTGGCGACGGTAAAAACGAGGAGTCTTCATCGGAAGACTACCACTCTGTCTACGCATTACGACTTTTGGGTCAAGTCTTGGGAAATGAGGAGTTGGAGGCCCATGCATGCTTAATGTTGGCAATCATGAAGAACTCGCTCAACAAGTATATGCTCTACCAGGATGACAACCAGGAACAGCCTGTAAATTTTAAGGGCAACAAGGTTTCAGGTATCTTGTTTGAGAACAAGATCGACTTTGCTACTTTCTTCGGCCGTGGAACCGTGGGCGACGAGTATATACACGGAATCCACATGATCCCATTGACTCCCATGTCATCGTTTATTCGTTGCCCGACATATGTCAGACAAGAATGGGACGAAAAACTTGCCGGAATAGTGGACCGGATACCCGACGGCTGGGCTGGGTTGCTCAGATTCAACCAGGGTCTTTTCGATCCGAAAGCGGCTTGGAATTGGTTCGCAAGAGACGACTGGAACCCTGCGTTGATCGACCCGGGCATGTCTCGGACATGGACCTTAGCGTACCTTGCCGGAATTGGCGCTGCACAGTAAATTTATGGTTATAGTGATATATGGAAAAGTGGCTGTATTTGGAGGTTTTTGCAGATCTCGTCACGTTCAGCGACAGTTTTTTTCCACACGTGGAAGGGCTAATAGTGGTCGTTGGTTATGTTTGCAGACACGGCATCAAATTTCAGAAAGGGCTGCTATGCCATGATTGCCACCATACAGTGGTCGTTGTGCTCATAAGATACTTGGAGCGTAGAAAATAGAGCCAGATTTTGGACGATTTAATCGAAGAAGCCTTAGAGGGTGCCTTGCAGGAAGAGGTGCACGAATTGAAGGAATCCACAAAAACACTGCAACAGTACGCGTCGAGGGGGTGAAAGTTGTTGACTGACCCATGCCAATATATGTATTACAGGGAATGATGAAAGAGTATATACTACTTCTAATGCGAGATGTACTGGAATGCAAACGAAATGTCGTTGAATTCGCTCTCGTTCCGTAGAAGGATGTCCTCATTGGTAGCCAACGCTTTATGGTTCAAATGGTTCCATGTAGTGGCATCACCATATAACATTGCGGGTGATTTTACCACTTGACCTGCTTCTCGGGTGCACCGCTTACAGTTGTAGGTGTCATGTGTATCGCACTCCGTATCCAGTCGGTACTGGAACAAGAGCCGCAACATATCACCGCTGAAGATTCTCTCAACGTCCTCCTTTTCATCAACCACACATGATGACAAAGAAAGCTTCATGGATTGTCTCTGGAAAATCTTCTCCTCGATGGACCCAGTGCAAATGAATCTGTAGATGAAACAGTCCTTCTTTTGTCCGTCTCTCCAGACTCTAGCCAATGCTTGCTGATCAGATGCAGGGTTCCAATCGGGATCCATCAACACCAATCTGTTAGCACCGATCAAGTTGATACCACATCCACCAGCTTTGGAAGACAATAAGAAAATGAATTCTGGGCCGTTCGGGTCGTTGAACTTATCCACGATTTTCTGCCGCTTGTTGATGCCCATAGTTCCGTCTAGACGGACAGAGCCGAACCGTTTGTAGCGGCACATTCTTTCGATCAAATCAAGTGTTCTCGTATAGTTCGAGATCACCACAATCTTATCGTTGGTTTCTGAGTGAATTTTGTGCAAAAAACGCTCAAGCACGGAAAATTTCGCTCCGAACCATGTCTGGATTTCACGACCACGCCCTCCGAGGTCCAGGGACTCGTAATCTTCAGGGATAAGCTTTTGACTTCCTTCCACTTCTTGAGGCAACTTGAGAAGATCAGGATGCGTACATAACTTCTTCAAAGTATCGATAGCTTTCAACGGTTGAGAACTGATAACCTTCTTGTTTGCGTCGGAGGAGATGAAATGCTCGTAGACCGACCTTTGAAAGTCTGTAAGTCCCACATACACGACGTACTCATACTTTACAGGTAAGTATTTCGAGAGAATGTCGTTGGTACGTCTGATGATGAATTTCGACACCATCAGCGACAATTCTGTAAGTTTTTCCTGGCCTTTCTGAACCTCTTTATCAGTCGCATCGGCGTCTCTACCTTTCAAGATTGAGTTCTCGTAGTTCTTTCTGAATTCATTTCTCGTTCCAAGGTACCCGGGGTTTGCGAAATTGAGAAGTGAGAAATATTCGGAAAGGTCATTCTGGATTGGTGTACCACTCAAAATCACACGCCTGTCACACCGAAGCGCATTGAGCGCAGTGAATGTGAGAGAGTCACCATTCTTCAACCGATGCCCTTCATCTGCTAGCATAAGTCCAACCTCAGTGCCTGCCAATTTATCCACGTTTCTACGCAACGTTTCGTATGAGATAATCAAGACGGGCCGCACGATATTCCGCCCGGATGCCACCGACCACTGCTGGAGCGCCTGGCCCAAATCAGCAGCCTTGGTGCTTTTACCGTCTACGGCCAATGGAGTGAGTACGCCTTCACCTAGCCACTTTATGATTTCATTGGCCCAGTTCCTCACAAGCGACGAGGGGCACACAATGATACACTTTTCAATAGTTTTCCTGCCTCGCGGACCCTGCCGCAAAAGCGTCCACATAAGCGCTAAACACTGGAGCGTTTTTCCGAGACCCATTTCGTCAGCCATGATACATCCTTTGGCCCGAGGATCTTTGAGACCCGCAGTACACCGATATAAAAATTTGACACCTTCGATCTGGTGCGGTCTGAGGATCTTGGCGAGTCTTGGATCGATGACTACAGGAACATCGGGGTACTTCTCTGCGGAGTCAGGGGTCTTGGAAATGCCCAAGATCTCTGCAAGCGATTTCTGTGGGCGCCGTTTTTTGGCTGGGGGCGCCTCGTCTTCAAGCGGCTCCGGCTCTTCGGAGGACAGACGAATGAAAGGGGGCTTTGTGGGTTCCAGGGAAGATACATCGAAGGCGTTTTCTTGAGACTCTACACCAGGAAACACATCAACCGTGGGATCGTAAAGCACAATGGCAAACTCGCTCGTGGGGTCATGAAGCGCTCTGGGCGGCAACACAATGGTCCGTCTCGTTCCTAAGGGAGGTGGCGGTAAGGAGTTGGCCAAGAGTTCGCGATTCAGGTCTGTTTTTGCAAACGGTACCGCAAAAAGCTTTTTAAACGCTGCTTCTGTTCGTATAAGCGCGTTTCCTTGAAGTCTTGACCTGGGCATGAGCGCCCCACGTTTTTTTGGCCGTATAGGCTCGCCATTCTCATCTACACTATATTCGTCGCCGCCCTGAATCCCATTTTCATACACTATTTCGCCATCGGCGTATTTTTTCGCACCGCTCTTCGCTTTACGGTCAGGTAATCGCAGAGGCACGTTAGTGTTCGAAGGAGAGCTAAATTTATTGGCAAAAGGCACCCGGAAAGGTTTCGCTAGACGCGTCTCGGAGTCCTTGATTTTGGGCGGCCTGTTCTCCTTGGCAACTCCGGCACCAGAACCGAGAGGAGTCGTGAATTGCGTAAGAGGTTTTCTCACGGCCATAATAAGAAGCAAATGGAACTAACTTTATGTATATTCTTTGTTCGAAAGGGACTTTAAGAGAGTCTCAAAGTTCACGCTGAGGATCTGTTTTGGTGTTCCTGCGTGTGGCAACTGGCTGCGAAGGCAAAACAAGGTTACGTGAATCGTAAGACCCGTACACCTCTCTAGGGGTCGTTCAAAAGGGGGTGTCCAATTTCGTTAGTTTTATTACGTATAAGTAGTGGACGCTCTTTTTCAGAACTAGTTTTATTAATAAATTGAAGATATACATCAAAATTAAAAAAATAGAGGTGATATTTGCGTGTTATGAAGGTAGTAAATACGTTATATGCACTCCAGGCATCAGATCTGCTTCCCCATATTTCTATCGTTTTCTGCCCTGCGCGATACGTGGCGAATGTTAAACGTGAATACTTCAAAAGAGGATCGAAACCAAATTTTGAAAATAGCAATCGCACTAATATAATCATCAATTTTGTTCACAAATATGGATGAGATTCTTGCGAAGGCCAGCAACCAGGCAGTGACCTTTGCTATACGTTCTGGTATTTCGTTGGCCTCTGGCTTCGCCATCAAGAAAGTGGCTAGTTTATTGGAGAAGATTCCACCCCTGGAAAAGGCCCGTCTCGAAAGAACTAATGCCCGGCTCAGCACGAAAACGGCGATAATTTCAACATCGATCGATCTTATAAAACTCAGTGCTGCTCGCGGAAATTCTGCCCTAGAGGCGACTGTAGACATGGTCTCCGATTTGAAAGACGAAATCGACAAGTTTGATTCTGAAATCGCCCACATTCTACAAAGTCTCAACTCTACGAACCAGAAGGAGTCTGTTCGCGCTGCAGAACAGAAAATCTCGGCGCTTTTGGACTCGATCAACGACGCCATTCCTCTCATAAATCTAGCACTCATAACCAGCGGAGTCAACTTGAGCAGTGCTATGGACCCTCGTGTTTCGCCCAGCAGACTTCTCCAGGCCTCCACTCATGTGACTGAGTCCAACAAAGTATATGACCAGGAACTGAAAACAGGCAAGAAAGACAGAAAAGCCATTGTCGTGGGTCCTACTTTTGACCTCAAACTTTACTCCGTCTTCTACAACCCCAGCAGGCTCAAGTACGTGGATGACGTCAACGTGAAAAGCTCTGAATCCAAAGCTTCTGCGGTGTCCTGGAAAGAAGAGTTTGCAAGGTCACTGTGCAAACTAGAACGAGTGGAGGGGAAACTTTATGAGTACGATCTAGTGGTGACCGAAAATTTCGATGATGGCAGGTATCACGAAAATAACGAAACACAAAAAACCAGGCGCTACAATGTGAAAAATATTCTTAAACAATTTTTCAGCGCTAGCGGGAAATTACTCAGGCTTGAAGGCTCGAACTCGCCTGTGCTCACTTTGAAAATTCTGACTGCTGATGGTTCAGAGTATGTTGCCTTAGGTGAAGTTGGCGCAGACTTTGACGGCTCTAGTGAGAGCGACGACGACGACGACTCCGATGCTGGTTTTGCGGACGCCAGCGAACTACAAACTGGCGATAAATTCAAGCATTTGTCCCTCTTAGAATACCTAATCAGACTTGTTTCACTACAGGAGAGTGAGCAGATGTCGATCTTGGATGTCAAGGACGAGACCCTCCTGCTTTATCTCCGTGATCGCACTGACAATTACGTTGTGCCACTAAGCCACGACGAGAAACGGAAACTACAAGTAAAAAGCGAATCCAGGGGCCACATGCTTCAAGTGGACTCGAGCGTGAACAGACTCAAGAATCTCTCGTTGAATGATGACGACGCCTGAGTGGAATTAAATATAAGAGCTGATACCCTTTGTTGATGTATATTGATTATACTGATCTAGTATGGTAATTGAAGGTCGTATGCCACGGAATGTGACGCACGAGAATGCATTAAGTAGTGACGGCAACGTCATATGAGGACACTTTCCGTTTGATTATAGGTCATTTTGTACACGTTGCGAGGGCTCGAAAAACTCCAGATACATGGGGATCATAGAAAAGTCGGGGTTGTCGATGTTGAACTCGTCACTCAATTGGGGGAGCGAAGTGTTTTGCACACCATCAGGATTATACTTTGGTAGATATCCCGTCGACTCTTCCGCCACCTCCCGGAGATAGGAGTCGAGCTCCGCTGTTTTCTTAGACAAATTATCTTCATAGCTCGCAAACTTCCGCTCCATGACCTGCCGAGGTGAGTTTTCCACTGAAGAACCGGCTCTCACCAGGTAAAGGGTATGATCCTTAGACACCCCACCATGGTGTAATTGCAGATGATTCCTGGGGAGCGAGGACTTTCTGCGCGTCTGCAGAGCTTGTCTAGAAGGCATGGATGACTGGGGCGTCACGTTGCCACTAAAATGCCCACTTCTGAGAACCTCATCGTCACTCAAAATGGGCAACAGCCGGTTTTCGTTGAAGAGCCCCAGCGAGTTGAAGTTCATCTGATGGAAGTCATCAATCGAGTCATTGTCAAGAAGAAAAGGCGGGTATGCCGCAGAGTTCTGCGTCTTTGGAAAGTTGTTATGACTGATTTGCGAAGTGTCGAACAAGTTTTGTTTGCTTGTGTTCGACGACGTCGATGCCGCAGACATGACACTCTCTGATCTCTTGGGTCGACTGCTTTGGTGACCCATGCTAAAAGATGAAGATGGCTTAAGCGGGCGTGGATGGTGTGTGGTTCCTGAGCTCATGTTTGAAAGTGAGACCGAAGAAGGATGTCCTGAATATGGGGTTGAATGAATAGTTGTATTGATGGCTTGAGTGGATCCGCTTCTTTTCCGGCCAAGTGGTGCCAGTGGCGGACCTTCTACCTTTGAGGTACTGTTAGATACTGGATGAGCCGGGCCCACACTGTGCCTTTCTGGCATGTGCTGTCCGTTATTCGCAGTGTGATTCAGGTTTTCGTATTCCTCAGGCAACTCCAGGAGTGGAAGCGACTTGTCATTCTCGAATGAGTTGAAACCCACCAAAGGGAAGAGGGGGAACATGTTCTCCATGTGATCCAAGTCGGTATCCGAAGGTGGGTGTGGGAAATGCAGCATGTCACGCCCGTGGTCGGGCTGCGGTTGGCCAGAGAAGTTTGTGAAGTCCGTGGACTCACCATTATCCCCTCCGAAAAAATCACGATTGAGAGAACTGAGTTCGGACTGAGACTGCAGCATTTGTGTGGAGTCAAACCTATTCTGATTTGCAAACTGCCCGTTCATGGCAAAGTGCTGCTCGGGCGTACCGCTAAGAATCTGACTCAGCAGGGAGAAACTATCTAGAAGCCCGTGACTGGTCTCAAATGGTAATGCAATATCCTCTATTAGGAAGGATTGGTCATGTGTCGGTATGGTGGTCTGTGGGTGTCTAGGGAGATCGCCTTTCATTTGGCTGGCCTCGCTTTGGCTGGCCTCGCCGGAATCCAGGACTGCAATATCGGGACTTTGTGCTTTTTTCGACGGTTTCTTCTCCTTAGCCACACACGTGCAATGTGAGTTTTTGTGGCACGAACAGGATGCCAAATGTTGTCTTGGAGATTTTCCCTTCTTGCCACAGTTACACAGCGTGTGTGCGTTCTTGATCTTCCGTTGTTCTCGGCAATGAGGGCACTGAGATGCCGGCCGGCCTTTCGGTTTGATCATGACTAATGTCTTATCTGTGTGGGTGCATGAGCTGACTCTGTGGCCTCGGATGCACCGCTCACATGCGTACTTGATACCATTTAGAAGCACCATTATGAAAGAAATGAGAGTTGATAAAATAAATATGATTTCTGGGGGTTCTCTGAAAGTTCTTGACGCTGTGGAGGGCCTTATTCTAGCAAGTAGAAATCGGTGGGGATCTGTGTGGATCAGTGGCGAGACTAGCGATCCACAGGGAGACAAAAAATTTAAGGCCTGGCAGCAGGAAACAACGGAATGCTCTGAGGCACGAGTTGGATCCCCTGGGTTATTGAAAAGGTGTTTATATTGTAATTTTGGTTAGAAAGCGCAATGTCCTCTCCAGCTTTTAGGTGGTTCTCGTGGTGTGAGACTGCCTCAAAATTAGCTGGGGTGTATACGATTCTCAGTAAAAAAAGATTTTTTTTCTCGCGAGGCTAATTTGCCCGTAGGCCGCAGCTCTTGCTTGTAGGAGGGGCGAAGCCCGGGTCGCACTGTCCCAGTTTAGTGAGTCGGTGACCATGTAAAGAGGCCATGAACCATTGAGGGAAGGCCGTGTAACATAGGTGGAGAATTTCGCTTTTGGGACGGAAAAAAGAATGACCATTTTTTGGCTCAAGTAGTATAAAGAAGTTTGCGTGGCTGGGGCCTGAGCCTGGCCATCATCTGTGCACTAACTGAGGTGAATTGTCATTGGCCTGAGGATTTCCTTGACTCGCCACAGTGAGCGGTTAGAATAGGGTGAGGGCGTTTGTCCATCGTCAAGCTAAGATTGAAAGTCGCAAAAGAATTGTGCAAGTGAAAGCGAAGAGGTAGAATTGAACCCTTATACAAAAATGAGCCGGAAAATCTGTTGTTTTAATATGGCTAACTTGATTCAGCAATCGCCTGCACATCCGGATGCAAAAATCCCTCAAGGCTACCTTCCGGGCCGAACAGGTAACCAGTTCCAGTAGTAGAAAATGGCTCTGCATTACTTTATTTTTTCACAAGAAGTGGTATTTTTTATCGTTTCAGTCATTAAATCTTGTCAGCCGTATTAGACTTGACTTATTGTAACCTCACTGCTACGGAGCACGGAAATCCTACGAGTACAGTTGTCAAAACCTGGTTCGGGCAAGCATCAATACCGAGTTTCCATTAAAAAGTTAAGAGATACAACCCTTAGGCAATTTATCATCCATGCTCGAGAATCAAAAAAAAAAAAAGAGAACCAGAAAGAAAAAAATCATTCGAAGAGGAACACGAGGGCCCATGGTATAATTGAGCCATGACACAAGATCGAGTCAGGAAGTTAGGGCCAGCCAAGATACAATTTGTTAAGCACATGATTTCGGAACGCTTGTGAGATTATTATACACATCTCATAGTAATAGTTCTCATTCAAGGTGTCACATTCCCTCACTCTCTTGTGACCAACTCCTTATCGGTCAGTGGTCGATTTCCTCCCATATACAGGCCAAATACCCTGAACCCCACTCTATATCTCTATGCATATACCGGCCTTCCACATCTAGGATTTGAATGTTTTTGCGTTTCAGGCTTTTTGGAGCAATCACATGGCCAAAATGTCAGCTGAACGGTCGTGGGTAGACACTTCAGACGTCTTGTGAGTATGTAATCTAACCTTTTTAGCAATTTTAGGGCGCAAAGATCATGTACTCTTGCCGAGGCCTACCCCACATGATAGTGCGGCTCGTGCTCATGGACCCCAGTTTCTACACCGGAGTATAATTAGCATATTCAGTGTGACGTTAAAAAGAGAAATATTTCTGAACATTTGAGACTTTAGCTTAATAAGTCTCCTACTTTTAAATCCCCTTTCACTGCTATTACGAACTCTATAAACAAGAAGCTTCTAATCAGATAATACCTACCTGAAACACTTTCATGCTCTCCTATCTAGAAGTGAGTGCCCACAACACGAAGCAAGATTGCTGGGTGATAATACACGGAAAAGTTTATGATGTGACAGATTTCGTGGAAGAACATCCTGGCGGAGCCGGAGTGATCCTCAAATATGCCGGCAAAGATGCAACAAAGGCATTCGATCCAATTCACCCGAGCGACACGTTAACAAAGTACTTGCCCGAAAAGTACCATCTCGGGCAAGTAGACATGTCCACCAAGCCAAAGCTCGAAAAGAAAGTTGCTCTCAAACCACAGGTGGCCACTGAGGAAACAATTGATCTGGTGACTACCAGTGTAAACAGACCCGTGGTGGACGAATATGACGTGGAGTACGATGAACAAGAGGATAAGGATCCACTCCCGGCTGCCTCAAATCTTGCAGGTCAAAGTTTGGCGGCCAAGTCTACACTTGTGAAGAGCCCAGTTTCTGATGAAGAAGAATATGATGAAGATGGAGAGCCTCTTAGTGAACACGAGAAACAGAGACAGAAGCATATCAAGACTAGGCCCGATCTCTCCCAAATGTACAATTTGCACGATTTCGAGTATGTGGCTAAACATACCATGGAATCGACTGCTTGGGCGTACTACTCTTCAGGTGCAGATGACGAGATAGCTCTCAGAAACAATCACCTTTCATACCATAAGATCTTCTTCAATCCCAAGATACTCATTAACGTGACTGACATTGATTTGAGCACAACCATGTTGGGAAGCAAAACGCTGGTTCCTTTCTATGTCACTGCCACTGCTCTTGGTAAATTAGGACATCCCGATGGCGAAAAAGTGCTCACGAGAGCTGCTGCTCAGCAGGACATTATCCAGATGATCCCCACGCTTGCTTCCTGTTCCTTTGATGAGATCATGGACGAGGCAGACGGCAAGCAAACGCAGTGGTTTCAGCTCTACGTGAACTCCGATCGTAAGATCACGAAGAATTTGGTGGAACACGCAGAGAAACGTGGTATCAAGGGCCTCTTCATCACGGTAGACGCCCCTCAATTAGGCAGACGTGAAAAGGATATGCGTTCGAAGAATGTCGAGGATTTATCACATGTTCAAGGGCAAGGCGACGATGTCGACCGGTCTCTGGGTGCAGCGCGTGCCATCTCCTCCTTCATCGACACGGGCTTGAACTGGGACGATCTAAAGTGGTTCCGGTCTATCACGAGAATGCCGATAATTTTAAAGGGCGTTCAGAGTGTGGCAGATTCTTTGAAAGCAATAGAGTATGGCGTGGATGGCATAGTGCTTTCCAACCACGGAGGGCGCCAGCTCGACTCGGTAAAGGCACCTATTGAGATATTGGCGCAACTCAATCCAGTGCTTAGAGAGCGCGGCCTTTCGGGCAAACTCTCGATTTTCGTAGACGGCGGTGTGCGCAGAGCTAGCGATGTCTTAAAAGCGATTGCCCTTGGTGCCACTGGTGTGGGTATCGGGCGGCCGTTTTTGTATGCGATGTCTACGTATGGCGAGGCCGGGGTCTACAGGGCGATTCAGATCTTAAAGGATGAGATGTTGATGAACATGCGGTTGCTTGGCGCCAACCGGATTACTGATTTAAATGAATCTTTTGTGGATTTGTCGGCGTTGAACAGGCACACGCCAGATGACCGGCTTTTTAGCGGCGTGTACGAGCCACTTGAGCACCCGGCGTTCAAGTCCAAGTTTTAGAGTATACACGGGCAAGGTCCTCATTTTAAGAACAAGTATAATAAAAGAAAGTAAAAATAGAAATGAGCCGAGGAGAGAAGGCAAAAATCAGACGAAAAAGAAATTTCCAAGCTTGACGATCACTTTTCGTAGCGCTAGCCATAATCCCAATTTATCATCAAGGAAAGAACAATGCTATGCGTGCTGGGGAATGTGAGTCTAGAGCCGGATTAGTTTGCAGCTCAACCGACCTGCAGGCTTCCACTTGTTTTCTCGTTTCTTTCAAAAAAAAAAAAAAAGGGCCTGGCGATTTGACAGGCACTTTGCGCGCTGCGGCCACGCTAAACACTTTTGAAACAAACAGGACCGGACACGCGCGCTTTCTACAGGTTGGAAGTAGAACACTGTCGAGTAGAAGTCTGAGGAATCATAAGTACAAATCGATGATAGTCATATAAAATAGGGGAATACATATTTTTTTTACAAGACCAGATAGGTGGCCTCAATATCTATGATACTCCGCTCAAAGCAGCATGGTGTTGGCGATGTCACATGGCAGAAGTGTAGCGCCAAGGCACGTCACGTGACCGAGCCAGGCTCGCGGTGTCCAGTTTTTCTCTCTTCAAACGCTCTATGCCATGTGTACATACACGGTTTTTTCCTCGAGATACCTACCCACGAACTTCTCGACTAATCTTGGCCGTGAAGATAATCCCGGGAAGCCAACTATCCACTTCTTTCATACAGATCCCCGTTGGTGTCCCCTACTAAGTCTGTTTTTGTGAAGACGAACTTTTTTTCCCCTCCTTATTGGAAACGACGCGGTTTTGCTCGAGATCAACTCTTAGCTAAGCCTCCCACCTAAGTTTCCCACGAACTTTTCTCACATACAGCACAGCCAGCAGCTTTTTAAAGATCACATAAGAATATTTCAGAGCCATGTCTGCGGTTTATGATGCTGGAACGTATGTACTACTTTTTTGGCGCCTTTTCCCGGCCTTTTTGATCCGAAGTTTCTGACCAGGTCTAAAACACGGATTCTTCGCACATAACCACATGCATATCCGCCAGCAGATAGATTGGTGTATGCCTTAAATGACTTTCAAAACTTATAAATACTAACTGTTTAGCCGCTGTTGGTACCCCGACGAGAAACTCGGCTGGATCGGCGTCACAGTGCAGCTGACCACGCAGAAAGACAAGAAACACATTTTGCACTTAGCCGCCGACGCCGACGAGACGCAAACGTACACTGTCGAGACTGAAAACCTCAGCGAGGACAATGAGGAACTACCCCCCTTGCGCAACCCGCCCATTTTGGAGGCCGCCGAGGACTTGACATCCTTGTCGTATCTTAACGAGCCTGCTGTGTTACACGCCATCAAGGTGCGGTACGCCCAGCTAAACATCTACACGTACTCTGGAATTGTGTTGATTGCCACCAACCCATTTCAAAAGGTCGACCAGCTTTACTCGCAGGACATCATCCAGGCATATGCGGGTAAGCGTAGGGGCGAGTTGGACCCACATTTGTTCGCTATTGCCGAGGAAGCTTACCGTTGCATGAAGATGGACAAGGAAAACCAGACTATCGTCGTCAGTGGTGAGTCCGGTGCCGGAAAGACCGTCAGTGCGAAGTATATCATGCGGTATTTCGCCTCTGTGGAAGAAAATTCGGAATTGAATATAGCCGGCACAGATCACAAGGCCGACATGTCCGACGTCGAGAAACAAATATTGGCCACCAATCCGATCACGGAAGCCTTCGGTAACGCCAAGACCACCAGGAATGACAACTCGTCCAGATTTGGAAAATACTTGGAGATCTTGTTCGACAAGGAAACATCTATCATCGGTGCTCGTGTCAGAACATACTTGTTGGAGAGATCGAGATTAGTTTTCCAGCCAAAGAACGAACGTAACTACCACATTTTCTACCAAATGTTGGCGGGTATGACCGAGGATGAGAAGGCTGAGCTAGGCTTGACCTCTGCCGAAGATTACAAGTACACCAACCAGGGCGACGCCATTGTCATTCCAAATGTTGATGACGGCAAGGATTTCGCCCTCACAAATGAGTCTTTGGCCTTGATCGGTATCGATGGCGCTAAGCAAGCGGATATCTACAAGATCTTGGCTGCCTTGTTGCATATCGGTAACATTGAGATTTCAGCCACCAGAAATGATGCTCACTTGTCAGCTGACGAGCCCAACTTGGTCAAAGCGTGTCAATTGCTTGGTATAGATGCTTTCAACTTCAGCAAATGGTGCGTGAAGAAGCAAATCACTACCCGCTCGGAGAAGATCGTCAGTAATCTCAATCACAAGCAAGCATTAGTTGCTAGGGATTCCTTCGCCAAGTATATTTATTCTGCTTTGTTTGACTGGCTTGTCAACTTCATCAACGCCGATTTGTGCCCTCCAGAAATCGAAGAAAAGATCAACTCGTTCATTGGTGTTTTGGATATTTACGGTTTCGAGCATTTCGAGAAGAACTCCTTTGAGCAATTTTGTATCAATTATGCCAACGAAAAGTTGCAGCAAGAGTTTAACCAACATGTTTTCAAATTGGAGCAAGAAGAGTATGTTAAAGAAGAGATAGAGTGGTCTTTCATTGATTTTGCTGACAATCAACCTTGCATCAACTTAATTGAGAACAAACTAGGCATCTTGGCTCTTTTGGATGAAGAATCTAGATTGCCCGCTGGTAACGATGCTTCTTGGATCGAAAAGATGTACCAGAATCTCGACAAGCCCCCTACAGATAAGGTTTTCAAGAAGCCTCGTTTCGGCCAGACCAAGTTCGTCGTGACTCATTACGCTCATGATGTTTCATACGATATTGAAGGCTTCATCGAAAAGAACAGAGACACTGTGGGAGAGGGTCATTTAGAGGTCATGAAAAACACCGAAAATGAAATGTTGCAAAGTATTTTGTCTGTCCTTGACAGAAACAACGCCGAGCTTGAAAAGGCTAACGCAAACCCAACGGGAAGGAAGACTCTTGCCGCGAAGAAACCCACTTTGGGCTCGCTTTTCAAAAACTCATTAATCGAGCTTATGAAGACTATAAATTCGACAAATGTTCACTATATCCGATGCATCAAGCCAAACGAAGAAAAGAAAGCTTGGGAATTTGATTCTTTGATGGTGTTGTCCCAATTGAGAGCATGTGGTGTTTTAGAGACCATTAGAATTTCCTGTGCTGGTTTCCCTTCTAGATGGACCTACGTTGAATTCGCTGATAGATATCACATCTTAGTTCATTCCGATGAGTGGATTAAAGTCATGAGTGGAGAGACTACCCAAGAGTCGGTATCGGAGCTTTGTGGTAAGATTTTGGACAAAAACATTGAAGATAGTTCAAAATATCAACTAGGTAATACCAAGATCTTCTTCAAGGCCGGACTTTTGGCTCAGTTTGAAAAGTTGAGATCCGATAAACTCCACAAGTCTGCTGTGATGATACAGAAGAACTTGAGAATGATCTATTACCGCAAGAAATACTTGGAGACGCGTGAATCGATCATCCAGTTGCAATCTTTGGTTCGTGGACATGTCAGAAGAGTGGCAATCCAGAAGGAGAGAGAATACAATGCTGCCACAAGTGTACAAACTGCTATTAGAGGCTTCCTTGCCAGAAAACACTTCAGAGATGCTCAGAACTCCTGTCTCATGTTGCAAAGAGCCATCAGGGGACTTCAGGCAAGAAGAAAAGTTAGGGAATTGCAGCTCGAAAGGTCAGCCCTCATACTTCAAAGTTCATTTAGAGGTTTGACTGTGAGAAGAGACTTCGTTTCCCAGAAGAAGTCCGCAGTGGTCATTCAGTCTCTGATAAGAAGAAACTTTGCACGGAAAGAGTTGGTGAGATTGAGACATGATGCAAAATCGGTCAACCACTTGCAGGAGGTGTCATACAAATTGGAGAACAAGGTGATCGAATTGACGCAGTCACTCACAAGCAAGATTCAAGAAAACAAGAGTCTTTTAGCAGAGATCACAAGTCTCAAAGATTTGTTGAGTCAATCAAGCAACGCTACAGAGACTTTGAAGACTAGAGAAGCTGAATATAAGTCCACGCTCGATGACACAAGTGCAGAGCATAAGATGGAGATCCAGAACTTGAACAAGGAACTTGACACAATCAGACAAGAATACAATTCAGCTGAAGCGAAGATCGAGCAATTGACCAAGGAACACGCCGAGTTGAGGAAATCGGTGCAGGCCAACATAGAAGAGCTCAACGAAGCCAAGGAAGCATTAGTCAAGCGCGATACGATCGAGGTGGACTTGAAGTCGCACATCGAGCAGTTGAAGTCTGAGCTCGCGGCACTTCACACACAACAAAAGTTGGTTGCAACTACGAAAACGAGAAGTGTCAGCAACAAGCGCCATAGTAGCGCTGCGGGATGGAATGGTAACCAGTCCATGGAACAAATGCAGAGACCTGTTTCCGTTATTGCCGTGTCAACAGATGAGTTCAGCGACATTGATGATATAAATGAGGAGCTTTTCAGATTGTTGAGAGACTCCAGACAGCTTCACAGAGAAATCGTAGAGGGCTTGTTGAAGGGTTTGAGGATTCCACCTGCAGGTGTTGCAGCTGATTTGACGAGAAAGGAAGCTTTGTTCCCTGCCAGAATCATCATCATTATAATCTCTGATATGTGGAGAATCGGATTGACTAAGGAAAGCGAAGAATTCCTCGGTGAAGTTCTCGCTGCCATTCAGCACATTGTATCTGCTTTGAAAGATGATGAAGTTGTGCCAAACGGAGCTTTCTGGTTGTCCAATACTCATGAATTATACTCCTTCGTTTCGTACGCTCAGCAAACTATCATTGCAAACGACGCCCTCTCAAACGATATGAGCGAAGAAGAATTTGATGAGTATCTTAAGCTTGTCGCGGTCGTCAAGGAAGACTTCGAGTCTTTGTCCTACAACATATACAATATGTGGATGAAGAAACTTGAAAAAGATTTGGAGAAGAAAGCGATTTCCGCTGTTGTCATCTCACAATCTCTCCCTGGGTTTATGGCTCCCGAGAGTTCTCCTTTCTTGGCCAAGGTTTTTTCCGCTGGTGTACAGTATAAGATGGATGACATCTTGTCGTTCTTCAACTCGGTGTACTGGTCAATGAAGTCCTACTTTATTGAAAGCGAGGTCATGAATGAAGTCATTGTCGAACTACTTAGGTTCGTCGATGCATTATGCTTCAATGACTTAATCATGAGACGGAACTTTTTGTCCTGGAAGCGTGGTTTACAAGTCACATACAACGTTACCAGACTTGAAGAGTGGTGCAAAGGTCACGATATTCAAGAGGGATCAGCTTACTTGATCCACTTACTCCAAGCTTCTAAGTTGTTGCAATTGAGAAAGAACACACAGCAGGATATCGAGATCATCAACGAGATTTGCTACGCTTTGAAACCAATTCAAATACAGAAGTTGATCTCGCTGTACCACGTTGCAGAGTACGAAACTCCAATTGCTCCTGAGGTATTGCAGTTTGTTGCAGACAAGGTGAAAAGCACGGATGGCTCAAACGTTGATTTGTTCGAGGTGCTCTCGATTGACAGTCACTTTAACGATCCATTCAGAACTGTGAACCTCAGACCATTTTCGCGCGTGGAAGCTTACGTTCCCGCATGGTTGAGTTTGCCTGTAATCAGGAAGATCGTAGAATTGGTGGCCAAGAACGCTTCCGCCCTGGAAATGGCTCCAGAAGAAAACGGTGTTGCAAATTGAGGAGAGGGGTACGAAGCAGTGTTAGGGAATAGATCAGCAGGGTCATACCTGCTATGTTTATAAATAGTTTAATTATATATTAGAATGTGTTATTCGCTCTAGAAAAAATTCTCTTACCTGCTTTTTGTCTTCTCGGCCTCCTCGGCTGTCTTTGTCTTCATTTGCAAAGCATGCAAGCCATGCACTTTGAACTCGTCGTCGAGTAGCAGGTAGATGAGACGATGCCTCGAAGGCATATTCTTACCCTTAAACTCCTCGCTAATGACCTCGAGTCTAAAATGGGACTCCTTGACGTTGGATGCGTCCTGCATCGGCTGGTGGTGGCTGTGTTTGTGGGAGTCGTTGGCGATCTTCAAATAGGATGGTTTCAAGCTGGCCGAGATTTTAGTTATGATCAGCTCTTCGATGGGGCCGGCGGCTTCTGAGGACCGAACAATTTGTGTAGCTGACCCAGACATGTTTCTCAATTGGCCAAATGATCTTGTAAAGGCACGCAACATCAAACTATGTATGATTTGGTTTAAATGGGACTTGATCTGTACGAAGGTCAGGTTGTATGCGGGCTCAAAAGATCAACCGCGCGATCTCCACAATTATGGGAACCGGATTGCGACGAGAATTAAGGATATCGAGATAAGTTTGGGTTTTTGAATATATTTTCTCTTTTTTGCTTTCATCAACAATTCAGAGGCTCAAGCGAGTAATCGTCTCATTATAGACTGATAAATTTATCAGGAATGGAAATCAATGGCATGTAGGCCCCAAACAACTCATGCTTCATAGGTGCAAGCTACAGTGAAGTACCTATGGACTTTGAATTCAATTGTGTTTTCTTATTACTGTATTAAAATGCATATTTATTCGATAGGGATCCTCACGATAACGATCATAGCTTCGACAACTAAGGCTCTGACAATCGAGAAGGCTTTAACGAAGTTAGAAGTCAGGGCTCTCTGAATAACCCCTAGTTTTATTCTCTGTCATATGAATAGCCCTAAAAGATGAGACCAATGTGGCTTCGGTTATCTCATTTTGACACGCTGTCCCTGTTGTCCCCTTTTCTCTAATTTAGCTTGTCTTTTGCTCTTTTCCTGCTTGGCGGGGGCCCCCTCGGCAGCCGCCTGTTGACTTGGAGCTGACTTGTTGCCCATGAAGGACTTCGCAATCGAGCTCACTTTGTAGGCTACGTACACCGGAATCACCAAGTATAAGAGCCATACCTTATTGGAGCCAAACAAGATCATGAGCACGTCACAGAGCCACGTGATATAGATGCAGTCAAACATGTACTCAAAGAGGCCAGCGCCCTTGATATCGTCCCCTGATTTTACAAGCTTCTGAGTTCCCGTGACAGAATCCGTATGGTAAACTGGTCTTCCGCTTTTCTCAAGTACATATTGGCATGCAAAAGCAGGGGATGAAAACACAATATACTTCCACTTGCTGGCAGGTCTTTTAAACACAAAGAGCATTATAAGCACGAGTACGTTGATCCCAAGCGAGATCAAGTGCAACTCCTTTAAGGTGTTTGCATTTGCCGTGGCAGTTTTCTTGCTACTCAGCGACGCCATGCTGGGAAATGGGATGCTGTTTTGCTGAAAGCTGTTGGTTCGAACTGTCTAAGGGAACATGCTTGAACGCATCAAAATAGGTGCGTGCAGGATCTCCAAAGTTCCACCATACACCATGTCCAGCATTCAATACCTTCAACATTTCAGTCAGTAATGTAAAGATCACTGGCCGGTTTTCAGCGGGAATAAAAGTACGTATAGTAGTGTCCATTGTATTATCACGTAAGTAGACTAAATTAAGAGTTGGTTAGAGTAGATTGTTTAATTAGCTAAATCTCAACCTAAGGAATTTTTGTCCAATCTTATATACTAGGAATGATCTTTTTCACGACAATTAAGCCACATAAAGTAGCAGGTAAGCAAGCATTCAAGTATGAAATGATTTTTTGGCATTGCCGTGGTTCCATCTGAACAATGGTTCGCTTACAGCACCAATTCAGATCCCTCTGGACCCTTTGACCGCACCAGTGTATGCACACCCTCCTACACGAACGACGTCAAGTTCGTTGAAGTTTGAGACGCGCGACACCTTCACGGATACAGACGTCCGACGTGACATGGGATAGTCATGTGACTTGAGCCAAAATGTAAGGCATTTCATAAAAGATTTAGGTGAACTACAAAAAATTCTTGGATTAATGCAAAGTTATGGTGGTGGTAACCTATTTAATTGAATATCTAGATGGAATTGGGGAAAGAAGGGAAACTGCTCAAGAACACTCCTTACACTCACGCTCAAAACTCAAGCACTCCAACGCATGGAATGAGACAAAACAAACTAACAGGATTTTCGAAGTCTTAACTTCATCTGAAGTGGTATCTCAGAAAATTTTCAAGCTACTGGAGTCATAAACAGTTGTCACCATGATACCCCTTTATTTAAAGTATACCCCTCGTTTAATTACTGGGACTTCTTGCCAGAAGTGATTTTAGGCATCAGCAACAAGTTGGCGTACTTTGCAATAGAAAATTTGACTGGACCGTGGTAGACATCACGCAACTGTGGGGGCACGACTGGGTGGTTCAAAAGGGCTCCAATTCTAGCATCGAACTGCTCGACGGCTTGTCTGGTGTACTGGGACTCATCGTAACGCAACTTCAAGAAGACCAACACAGCGAGCGATCTGAAGGCAAAGAAAACAACATACAGTGGGTATCTGAAAATGGAAAAGAGCAAGCCTGGAAGACCCAAAACAATATCGACGGTCAACAAGAGTTCACTGAGCGAGGCAAAGTACAAAGCCTGAAGATTGTAGTTTGAAGCAATGTAAGTGATACGGTCGCTAATGGCAGCCTGGGTGCGGATCGACACGGGCAAACGGTTCAAAAGGTTCTTTTGGAAATAAGTGATCGAGTGGAAAAAGGAGTACACAATGAATGGCGACACTGCTTTTGCCCAAGGACCCAACTTGCCGCCGGTGATCAAAAGAACGGCTGCAAAGGCAAAGTATTGCACGTTCTCGTTGCGCAAAAGCTGAAGTTTGTTTGCTGTCGAGAAGGACACAGACTGGGCAATGACAATTGTGTAACTGATCAACTGAAAAATGAGTGTGAGTTTCGAGTAGCGCTGGCTCAGTTTCCCGCTGAAGAATCCGAACACTTGCCATGCAAGGAAGCACACAATACTTGCCACATGTCCTGCAAACCAGTACAACTGAGGAGACTTGGTCAATTTCGAGAACTTGGAGGGTTTCTTGGGGATTTTCAGCGCGTTGACCTTCGCCGCTGGATTCGAGGTATCAGCCTTGGGTTTGGGAGCCATTGTGTTTGATTCTGACAATTGTTCGGTATGCGCAAGAACAGATCGAAAGTTAAAAACTGCCAAGTGGCTATTGAAGCATCCTGCATCTAGTGGAGTTTGCTGTCGTTCCGCTGAGGATTACCGCGACAGAACAATTGAGTCGTGTGCTACCCTGCGATCAGCTGAGATTCTGGAGGTTCGTTACACAGGAAGAATCTGCCAAACAAAATAATCATCACCTCAAGTTTTAATGATTTACACGCCTTCTTTGATCTATATGTGTAATTTCATACGTCTTTAAATTATAGTTACACATGATCATAAGTGACAATGGATTGTCATAGCTTGCATTATCAAACACTTGTCAATTCATGTTCGCTTTAAGAACGTCTTGAGCCGAGGTATACTTGAAGGGCAAGAGCTTTGGAAGCAAGATAACACTTTGCTATTAGATCGATCGTAAAGTCTAGAGTTATGCCGTATTATTAATTCGAGACCCACTCGAAGAAGCGAACACCTTCTGTTAATACTCCACTTTTCTCTTACTGGCTAGTGAGACAATTGGATTCCATCTGATCATCCTGTATGCCATCCTCGACGATTTTGCGGACATGAGCAACTGGGCTCGGCAAGCGTTTTGCCCCGGGTTTTCGAATATGCTCGATATTTCTACGCAAGTCGGCATTTCGTGGCCAGAATACTCATACAAAACTTCAGTCAATGGATTTCTGCTTCTTCTTAGTTGGATGTATGTCTTATTTGAACCCATTCCAGTCTATGTCCTGTAATACCAACATTTAGTTCATGAATCCAACAAACCTTTGCCCGAGGGTGGCAATGTCGCATGCTACTGTGGGAGGTGCCACAACCAGCTGGCTTTTGGCATCAAATCGAGTAATTGGGTCACTTTGTTCTTCATTCCATTGATTCCATTCAGCTTCAAGAAACGCTTGCGGTGCAACATTTGTGGTGCTTCTGGAGACCTAGATAACGAGGGTCTAGCTCGGTTGAAAAGGGGTGAGCCATTGTCAATAGGGGGATGAATTGAACGGACCTTGAAGTGTGCGGTTCCTCTCATATGTGGACGCATAATATTTATTAAGTGTTCTGCGTCGTTGTGATATTATTAGAAAGTTATTGAGTTCGAGTCTTTTTCTATAGCGATCCGCAATTCGACTAGCAATTATCGTGTCCTGATGGTTCCGTCACCAAAATGTGATTTTCCGATAAGCCACATGTCAATTACAGAACTTCTGTCATAAATTACTGCTACTTTTGAAACTACTAAACATGTCAGCTAATTGTTGATTGTTTTGAGTGTGGTAAGCAATGAGAAAGAAATAGCAATTGTATGAGTGATGGTAGTTTTGCAGAAGAAGCAGACCAGTCTATGTAAAAGTCTAGAAGTTGATCAACTTCATGATTCCGTAGCCAACACTCACGATAATGACGTAGGCGATAACGGAACTTGGTACACCACGCGTGATGAAGGTGTTGACAGTCAAGTATGGTTTACCGAATTCATCAGTCATGCAAATAGCTGTCACGTTAGGGAAACCAGATGTGGGCAATCCCATAGCAGCAGAGCAAAGGAGAGCACTTGCCATGATCAACATACGTGGGTGAGGATCGCTCATGTTGTTTCCGATCTCTGAAACCAATGGGATCACAATGAGGGCAGCCACTGTGTGACTGACAAATGTGGCCATCGTCAAGATAAGCAAACCAAACGTCAATGTGACACCAAACAAAGAGAAGCCTTCGACCTCTTTTTCAATGGTGACAGCAATCGTTGCCAACAAGCCAGATGATGCAACGGCTTTACCCAATGCTGTTCCACCCATTGCTAAGACAACAATATTCCATGGATAGTTGTTGAAATCCTCGGTGGTAAGCAATCCAGAACCAAAGAATAGGATAATAGGAATAAGTGCAATGATGCCCATTTCGCCAAAGACACCCTCCAACTTTGAAGCGAAGCACCACAACAAAATTGTGGATATCGATACGGTCACGATGTACCACTGCACGCCGCTAAACTTATCGTCCATGGTTCTGATAGGAACGAGTTGGGTATTCTTGGAGTTGCACTTGAAAGTCATCAACAAGAACATCCAAATACCGATCAAGGACAAGACACAAACAGGAAGCGCAATGACAAACCATTGGCCCCATGAAGGCTGAGGATCCATTGCGCCGATCGCAATCATGTTTTGAGGTGACGCAATTGGGGAGGCCATTCCGCCAACATTCGAAGCTAAGGCTATTCCTAAAATCAATGCGTTTATGAATTTAGAGTCTTTGGGGAGCGTGCGGAGGAGAGGCTGAATTAACGAGAAACAAAGCACAGGAGCAGCCACATTAGAAACCCACATAGATGCAAAAAGAGCAATGCTCATAATGGTCAAAAGAACCACCGAGGGGTTCGTACCAGCTTTTGACAATACCCATGTTGAAATGAGTTTGGCTATGTGATACTTCGTCAACGAAGCCGCCAATGTGAACCCACCAAGGAGAAGCAAAATGACAGAGCTCCACATGGTGGATAAGATGTATTTCGACGAATCAGGGGTGCTCATAGGAGTTCCATCTGGGTATTTTAGAACGCTGAAACTGACAATAAGAAGCGGAATCAACAAAGATGTCACAAATAACGGAATTGTCTCCGTGGCCCATAAGAGAGACGCACACACCAACAAAGCAAAACAATTCCGCTGTGTTGAATCGGCAAACGGGGAGAAGTTGAGCAAAATCACGGTGATGCCGATGATGAGAGCCAATTTGATAATTGTTGGGTTTTTGAAAGAAATGTTGAACGACGATAAGCTCGACTTATCCTTCTCGTTGTTATTTGAGACCTTAGCACCCTTGAAGTTCGCGGCTTGCGATTTTCTTTCCAAGCCAATCATGTCTCTCCAGACGGTGTTACGTTCCCATACCACATGGTCACGAAGGTGAATGGAAAGCTCTGTCTTAGCTACGCCGAGGTCACTTTGGTTGCAGATGAAAGCGTAGAGCTTGATGAGAGAGTCGATTTTCTCGTCAAGAGTCTTCATAGTAGATTCCATGAAGGTGTAAGTTTGGGGCAACTTAGATAAATAGTCCTTCTTCAAGTTGGTGTTCAAGGACTTGTCGAACTTCTTGGTGGCCTTTTTGAAACCAGTCTGGTTGAGTTCGATAAAGCTTTTGAGTTCCGATAACGTCGTGTAGAGCCCGATGACTCGTTTTCTCAAGATCACTCTAGATTCCGAGAGAAGAGCAAGCTGTGGTGGGAGCGACGACCCTTCGTAGTTGTTTGACCATGCAGATGTGTGTGGGGACTTCAAGTAGTCGTCAATTGACTTTGACTTGGTCAACTTTGCCGGGCGCTCCTCGTATTCCACGGCGTTATAGTCAGATCCAGCATCGCCAGTATTGACATCTTCATCTTCATCTTCGTTCTCATCCTGTGTGAACTCTGTGTCTAGATCTGTCGCTGTTGGTAAAGGATCTTCAGACAAGCTAAGGCCGTCTCCACTTTGCGCACTTTCGAGTCTACGTGTATCTTCTTCATTCAGAGAAAAGCGCTTAAGGCTGAATCTTCGGCTATTGCCGAATTCAGAGGACTCCAACTCGTTTTCAAACGCGTCGATGTCGGCGATCAAGTCCTCGATGTTCTTGTAGATGAATTCCTCTTGAGTGCGGAAGAAGTCATCAATTTTGTGCAATTCGCTGTCCAACGCAGCGGTGAACACCAGCGCAGGAGTGCCGTTGGATGTAATTTCGTTATCTATGAGATGCGCCGATTCGAGATCTTGGTTCTGACGCCTCAAAGATTCTCGCTGCAAAGAATAGATAAGCTTCTTCAAGGTCGTGTACGAGATATATTTGGACGACCATTCGGGTACAGCATTAAACTGTAACGAATGAGAGAACTTCATTGCGCCCTTCCCAAATTTGGAGTTTATATCTTTAGTTGTTGTGTTGTTGTGGGCTCCTTTGATAACGAGCTATTGGTTGGCGCACGTCCCGCGGCCCACCGAAGTTAATAAATTGAAACATAAATCGGAGCTTGGGCACCATGCTTGAACAGCGCGCGCCCAAATGTTAAACTTTGTGGCACGATCTGAAACAAGAGCATGGTGCAGCGTGAAAAAAGAGACAAACAGTTTTTGTCAATGGTTCGAGTTGTGGTCTGGGGTTTAGAATGAGCGCTTGCCATCTCGACTTATTTAAGTCGTTTGTGGTTTGGCCGACGTTTACGGGGTTTACGGGCAAACAAGGGAGAGCGAAGCGGGATGACGTAATACAGTTGGGGTCAGGAAACCAGATTCTTCTATGCGCGTGCAGGTTCTTGCAGACCACATAATTCCTTGCAAATAGGCCAGACTCAAATAAATCGTAGAGATAATATATACGATTTTTATGAACGGAATAGAAGAGAAAAGTATTTTTGGTATTCGAATAGATAAAAAGGAACATACTTAGTTGTGGTTTCCGTTTCAATTTATAAAATCAGTATGTCTTTCCTCGAATTAAAAAGCGGAGCAAAGATGGGCGAACGCGAACCTTTGAACTTCGGAATGACACGATGTTTGAAGCTAAAAACCAATCTTAAAAATACTACATCCTAACAAAGCTAAACTCTAGTGACCTTCAAAAATTCTTTTAACTACAAGATGTTTAAAACTAGGAAAAGAAAACACTTTTAGGGATTTTATTCTACCGTATGAGCCCCTATTTCTTTGCGATGGCTAACCGGGGCACATAGCTCCTATAGTCCCTTTAAGTGCGTAGAACGATTTGTCCTCGGCTCGCATCCTGTAGATGCACGGGCCCGAGCGCGGTATGCTGAACTTATGCCGGGGCCGCTTGCTACTCGGGCTGATTTTCTTGTATGGACTTTCTTGACATTCTTGACAAGTACAGATTTCCAGCACCCAATCCGCCGCTCATTGCACCTTTAGAAACCCACAGTGGACCATTTACTGGCTTCTTGCACAAACTCTTTCGCAGAAAACCCGTCGTCGTCGCTTTACTCGTTGCTTCATTATCTTGCTACATACTTTTACCGTCGCTTCCCAACTCTAGATTCTCAGGTGATAATACCATGTTTACAAAGAGACCAGACAAACACACCACGGGCCTCATCAACATGAGGAACGACTGTTTTGCCAACTCCACCGTCCAGGCATATTCGGCCTTACCTGGTTTGACAGACTACTTGAATCAGATGATGGAGGCATACATCAATGTATTGGAGTTGGTTGCTGACGTCGGCGCTGACTTGGACGACATTGTCGTGCCAGAGAATATTGCCAAATTGTCCCGTTCGAAGAAATTGCAGCAAGAAAAAGGCCCCAAGAAAGCTGTCGATGTGTTCAAGCTCACGTTGCACGTTGCATTAGCAAAGATCGTCAAGAAATTGCAGGAGACCCAAATGACTTCAAGAACAATTTCTGTTTGGACATTCCTCCACGAGATAGAGAGGATCTATGATGCCAAGATGTCAAGGTCTCAGCACGACGCACATGAATTGACTCAGCTCATCAACGAGACCTTAGAGGCCGAGAACATTCTTTGCGTTCGCATTTTGAGACATATTAAAGAGACACTCACCACCAAAAACACCATTTCACCCGCACTTGAGCAAGCCGAGTTTCCCGAGTTCCCATTCGGAGGATTGGTGCTCTCACAAATGAAGTGCTTGACGTGTTCCTACGTGTCGAAGCCCAACATTACTCCATTTGTAATGTTGACCCTTCATCCACCCCAGGAACTTAGCACAGAGTTAACTACTTTGCTCGACGAAAATGAGTCAGAGACAATAACTGAGTATCACTGTTTGAAGTGTAGATTGCTGAAGATTGTTGCAAACGAAGAGTATTTTAAGGAACAAGGAAACTCAAACTCCAAAGAGGAGGAAGCTTTTGTTCAGGATTTGATCTCCTTGAACGAAGACGATCACTTGTTCATCAACGAGGACTTGAGTAAAGATCTTGAGAAGTATGTGGACTCCTACAATAAGCATGGATTGGACATTCTGAAAGTGAATTCTACTGTGTTCCGCCAGACTCACATTTTGAAACCACCAAAGGTTTTTGGAATTCACTTATCG